>JANAVB010012200.1:13865074-14071501 GCA_029216955.1 Iris pallida | reverse complement strand
AGCAACTTGAAAAGTTTGAGCAGAAAATGAAGGAAGAAAGACAAAAACGAATCCGAGAGCGGCAAAAGGAATTCTTTGGTGAAATAGAAATACATAGGTTTGTGCCATTATACATTTGTTATGCAGTGCATTTTTTTCATCCCTTTTTGATAAAAGTGCTTGTATGATCTTGATTCATTTCTTTCTAGGATTCTTTGTCATGCTTCAGTTTGTTCCACAGAAACCAGCTTTACATATTGAATCTACAGGGAAAGATTGGAAGACGGACTCTTTCAAGGTTAAGAGGGAGCGATGGAAGGGTTTCAACAGATTCGTTAATTAGGAGTTCCATAAGAAAAAGGAACAACGTACACATCGCGAAACCAATTTTTTTTGGTTTTGGCTTGACTGCAAGATCCGTTCGCACAATATAAATAAAGTAATCATTTTGTAATTAATAAAAATCTAAGTGCACATTGGGCCAACATTTGTGTGTACATATATATATATTTGTGTATACCATGATTAAAAAAACACCGGATCCTACAACACTTATATATCTTCTGTTGTTGATTTGACAGAAATCCATGTAAGTCTTCAACAAATTCAACCATATAAGTCGAGATAACAGCAAGTAAACTTGCACGCAATAGTGCGTAAGTACAACCAACAGATGTACCCTAGAGCAATCAAGCAATAAAAGTTGCTAAGAAGCAATTTTCTTCTATTATCAAATATGTCAATCATTTCCAAGAAGCTATGCATGTGTAATGTGAAACTTCTTCCTCCACAAACTTAACAAGCTCTAGAGATGGATTGTTCAAAAATTGGACTCTTCGATCCTTATAAGAAGCAAAAGCATCTGTTATCAAATATGTATCGATCATTTCCGTTATTTCTCTTTTGATGTAGACAACGAGAATCACTCAAGTAATCATCTTCCATCTTGTTAAGTTAGAAGTCAAGTAGTTAAAACCTAAGATTAAGTTCTTTGGTAAGTCGTAGAATGTTAATAAATTCTCAAAGAAAAAGGACTACATGCTTGGCATTGTCCAGAAAGTTAGCAAAAGTTCTCAAAGCAAAAAAGATATGGCATGCAAAACAAGAATTTTAACTATAAACTGCTAGTGTGCTAACCTGGGATATACAAAGTATTTTATCCAACCTCTGTTAGATAAACAAAACCCCGTATTATAAAGAAATATAGGTATTTACTTTAGCGAACTCGACATCTATGTTGTGTAGGCACAAACAAGATACGACACAAACCATACAAATACCAACACATTAACAATACATATTTTTACAATGCCCTAGTATATATACCATGGAGTGTGATTGTTGTTGGGAAAGAAGCGCGGAAACCTTTCCCCAAACCGGAGAGTACCTGCGAGAGGACCGAGCAAACAACGCACGAACCCAAAAACAAGCACACAAAAACAATCACGCAGACACAGAGAATTTTTGACGTGGAAAACCCTTGCGGGAAAAAAACCACGGGACGATCGGAGTCCAACCCTGAGAAGCCTCCACTAATGGAATAGAAGAATTACACCCTCTACAAACTCCTCCCGATCCAAATCGGATCCCCACAACACTCAGAGACAAGAACAATGATCACAAGGCTACGAAGAACGAGAACGACGAGTAGAGATTACCCGAAACACGATCTCCTTCGAAAACGACCTTCGATCCTCCGTCTTCTTCTCCGAAGTTGCAATGGCACTCTTGCCTCCTTCTCTCTCAAACTTGTGTTGTCCAATGCGATAATACGATAATGAATTAGGGTTGAGAAAACTCAATATATATCTCCCTAATCCCGCAACCAACCTGAACCGTTGGATTAGATCCAATGATGAAAACTCATCCAAAATCCCGCTTCAGCCCCCCGACACACAGAGTTCGGCCAGAACTCTGTGCGGGGCAACCAGCACTGGCCGACCCACTTCTGGAATGAGGAGGCAGAGTTCGGCCAGAACTCTGCCAGGGGCAGAGTTCGGCCCGAACTCGGCCCCTCTGCTTCCAGCAGCTCTCTGCAGCTCTCTCAGCAGTCCTGCTTCCTCCCCGAGCTTCTTCGACACACGAACGGCGCTCGTCGCACTCCGGGGTCTTCTCCACATAGGTTGGGAACCCCACCCACTCCAACAAATCTCCCCCTTCACAACTATGGGGAGGACGTCGTCATCCCGACGATCTGCCTGCAGTACTCAAACTTCCTCCTTGGTAGAATCTTCGTGAACATATCAGCTCCGTTGTCATCTGTATGCACCTTCTCAAGCTCCGCGTCCTTCTTTTCAACCACATCCCGTATCCAGTGATACCGAGTCTCGATGTGCTTGGACCGGCTATGAAACGTCTGATTCTTCACAAGATGGATAGCACTCTGACTGTCGCAAAGCAAAGTATACTGCTCTTGCTTCAGTCCCATTTCCTGCAACAGCTTCTTCATCCACAACAGCTCCTTGCAAGCCTCCGTCGCCGCAATGTACTCTGCCTCTGTCGTCGACAAGGCAACACACTTCTGCAACCGCGACTGCCACGACACCGCTCCTCCCGCAAACATCATCACGTAGCCCGAAGTCGACCGCCTCGTGTCTACATCTCCAGCCATATCAGCGTCGGTATACCCAACCAGCTTCGGCTCGTCACCACCAAAGGAAAGTCTCCAACCAGCAGTGCCCTGAAGATATCGTAGAATCCACTTGACCGCACTCCAATGTACCCTTCCAGGATTCGAAAGATACCTGCTAACCGTACCAACTGCATGAGCAATATCTGGCCTCGTACACACCATGGCATACATAAGGCTTCCCACAGCTGAAGCATATGGAACCCGCTCCATATCTTCCTTTTCGTCCTCGGTAGATGGACACTGCTCCTCAGTGAACTTAAAGTGAGCCGCGAGGGGGGAACTCACTTTCTTCGACCCGTCCATCCCGAAACGCTGAAGTACCCGGTGAATGTACTTCTTTTGGGACAAGTGTAGCAGCTTGGACTCTCTCTCTCGGCTGATCTCCATCCCAAGAATAGTCTTCGCTGCGCCCAAATCCTTCATAGAGAAGGCCGCGCCCAGTTGGCGCTTCAACTCCGCTATCCTAGTGGCATTCCGACCCACTAATAGCATATCATCAACATAGAGCAATAAGATGATAAAATCATCATCGGCAAAGTACCTCACAAATGTACAATGGTCCGACGTCGTCCGTGCATAACCATGCTCCCCCATAAACGACTCGAACTTTCTGTACCACTGCCTCGGAGCCTGCTTCAGACCATACAAGCTCTTCCTCAACCGGCAGACCAAATGTGACTTGCCCTTCTCACAGAATCCCTCCGGCTGCTCCATGTACAACTCCTCCTCAAGATCACCGTGGAGGAACGCCGTCTTCACATCCATCTGCTCGACCTCCAAGTCGAAACTGGCTGCTAATGCTAGCACCACCCGAATAGACGAATGCTTGACGACAGGCGAAAAGATTTCATCATAATCCACGCCTTTCTGCTGACCGTAGCCCTTGACTACCAGCCTCGCTTTGTATCGAGGGCGAGTAGCATCATCCGTCTGCTTCACTCTGAACACCCATCGATTTTTCAAAGCCTTCTTGCCCTTTGGCAACCGCACCAGATCATAAGTAGAATTGGTGTGCAAGGAACTCATCTCCTCCTGCATAGCCACCATCCACTCCTGCCTGTGTTCGTCTTCCATAGCCTCTGCGAAACTTTCGGGCTCTCCCCCGTCAGTCAGTAGCACATACTCATCCGGCGAGTATCTCGTAGATGGTCGACGATCCCTGTTGCTCCTTCTCAGTGGAGCCACTGGTGCTGGCTGTATACCGACAGCTTTCTCCCCTTCAGGAACTACCTCTCCGGCATGCTCATCCTCCTGAGGGACACCCTGACCACCATCAGCAGGCTGATGATCAAGGTTAGGAGCAACTCCATGTACCGGCTCCCCCATAACTGGATCCTCTGCGATGTCCTCTGGAAACTGCTCGAAGCGAAATGACTCTAACTCAGGCAATTCCTCAGCCTCAGAAGGCGTCTCGGAATCCTGAGTGTTGGTCATGGTCTGATCCTCGACGAACACCACGTCCCTGCTTCTGTAGAGCTTTCCTTCCACTGGGTCGTAGAGTCTATAGCCAAACTCATCCCGACCATAGCCGACAAAGACGCATCGCCTCGTCTTCGGCTCAAGTTTGGTCCTCTCGTCCTTCGGTACATGCACGAAGGCTTTACAACCAAACGCCCGCAGGTGATTGTATGACGGCTCTTTGCCGTACCATACTTTGTCAGGCACATCACCCTGCAAAGGAGCACTAGGAGACAAATTAATAATATAAGCAGCTGTGAGAAGAGCCTCACCCCAATAACTGTCCGGCAAATTTGCTTCTGACAGCAAACACCGCACCCTCTCCATCAGTGTCCTGTTCATGCGCTCCGCTACACCATTGAGCTGAGGTATCTTTGGCGGAGTCTTCTGGTGTCGTATCCCTTGCTCTCTGCAATACGCATCAAAGGGACCGATGTATTCGCCGCCATTGTCGGACCGAACACACAACAATTTCTTGCCCGTCTCCCTTTCAACGGAGGCCTGAAACTCCTTGAAAGTAGGCAGCACCTGATCCTTGGTCTTTAAGGCATAGACCCAAACCTTCCTGGAACAGTCATCAATGAAAGTCACAAAGTAAGAAGCACCACCAAGAGATTTTACCTTCATAGGACCGCAGACATCCGAGTGAATCAACTCGAGCAACGCCGGCTTCCTCGAACTTGGGTGACTCTGGAAAGACACCCTACTTTGCTTTCCAGCCAAACAGTGCGTGCATTTCTCCAACTTTGTAGACTTGAGCCCCGGAATCACTTTCCTGTTCACCAAGTAGCTCATCCCCTTCTCGCTGATATGGCCGAGCCGCCTGTGCCACAACTCGGTAGACGCGTCACTGACTGCGTTCACCTCCTGTGCCCCCTCTGTGCTCCCCTCCATATAGTAGAGACCGGACTTCTTGCTTCCTCTGGCAATCACCATCGAACCTCTGGAAAGCTTCTACTGACTATTCCCGAAGAGACTGAAGAATCCCTCGTCATCCAACCTTCCAACCGACACCAGGTTGAAACGGATATCAGGGACATGACGAACATCCTTGAGAACAAGAACCGCACCCGTCTTCGTTCTCAAATGCACATCTCCAATGGCAACCGCCTTCGACACATCTCCGTTGCCCATCTTCAACACGCCACAGTCGCCTGTCGTGTAAGTGGCAAACAGTGCCCTATTGTGAGATACATGTGCTGAAGCCCCTGAGTCCACCAGCCAAGAATTGTCATCGCAGGCGAGGTTAGTAATGACCTCA
This sequence comes from Iris pallida, assembly GCA_029216955.1. Classification (NCBI taxonomy): domain Eukaryota; kingdom Viridiplantae; phylum Streptophyta; class Magnoliopsida; order Asparagales; family Iridaceae; genus Iris; species Iris pallida. The sequence continues at coordinate 14,066,171 of JANAVB010012200.1, read as the reverse complement.
TCACCTACGACGATCACATCGCCTCCATGCACCGAGGCCGCCGCTGTAGTGTTCTCTTCTTGCTTCCCCTTGTCGCCCTTCTTCTCTCTCTTCCAAGCGAAACAATTCCGCTTGATATGGCCCTTCTTACCGCAATGATAACACTCTGAGTCCTCGTACCGACCCTTGGACTTTCCCCTGCTCTTGTCTCTGCCACCACCTGGACCCCTGCTTTTGCCCCTTCCGCGACTCTCTGAAACAAGTGCCTCTGAGTGGTGGGATGTGGATGAAGTGCCCTGAGAACGTCTCCGCATCTCTTCATTCAACACCCCGCTCTTGGCAAACTCCAGACTGACCACGCCCTCTGGAGCAGAAGCGATCATAGATACTCGTACGGTCTCCCACGAGTCTGGCAATGTACACAGCAGCCACAGTCCCTGAACTTCGTCGTCGAACTTGACTCCCATAGAAGATAGCTGGTCAACCACGCCCTGGAAATCACTCAAGTGATCCGTAATAGACGCCCCATCCTTGTACCGCAGACCCATCATCGTTCGGATCAGGAACAACTTGTTTACCCCGGTCTTCTTCGCATACAAGGATTCCAGCTTATCCCACAACGTCTTCGCGTGCGCAATATTGGCAACGTGGTTGTACACGTTCTCATCAATAAACTGCCGTATGTACCCACACACCTGTATGTGCTCGAACTTCCAGTCCTCCTCGGATTTATCACTGGGCCTCTCGGTTGCAAACACAGGTAGATGCAGCTTCTTGACAAATAGCAAATCCTTCATCTTGCTCCGCCAATAATGATAGTTTGTGCCATTAAGGTTCACCATGCGCACCGGCTTCGCGTCCATCTCTCCTCTCTGGTTCCTCTGTCAACTCCTGACACCCTTTGAACCTGGCTCTGATACCACTATGTTGGTATCAGCCAGAACAAAACCTATGCTCTGATACCACTATGTTGTTATCAGCCAGAACAAAACCTATGCTCTGATACCACTATGTTGGGAAAGAAGCGCGGAAACCTTTCCCCAAACCGGAGAGTACCTGCGAGAGGACCGAGCAAACAACGCACGAACCCAAAAACAAGCACACAAAAACAATCACGCAGACACAGAGAATTTTTGACGTGGAAAACCCTTGCGGGAAAAAAACCACGGGACGATCGGAGTCCAACCCTGAGAAGCCTCCACTAATGGAATAGAAGAATTACACCCTCTACAAACTCCTCCCGATCCAAATCGGATCCCCACAACACTCAGAGACAAGAACAATGATCACAAGGCTACGAAGAACGAGAACGACGAGTAGAGATTACCCGAAACACGATCTCCTTCGAAAACGACCTTCGATCCTCCGTCTTCTTCTCCGAAGTTGCAATGGCACTCTTGCCTCCTTCTCTCTCAAACTTGTGTTGTCCAATGCGATAATACGATAATGAATTAGGGTTGAGAAAACTCAATATATATCTCCCTAATCCCGCAACCAACCTGAACCGTTGGATTAGATCCAATGATGAAAACTCATCCAAAATCCCGCTTCAGCCCCCCGACACACAGAGTTCGGCCAGAACTCTGTGCGGGGCAACCAGCACTGGCCGACCCACTTCTGGAATGAGGAGGCAGAGTTCGGCCAGAACTCTGCCAGGGGCAGAGTTCGGCCCGAACTCGGCCCCTCTGCTTCCAGCAGCTCTCTGCAGCTCTCTCAGCAGTCCTGCTTCCTCCCCGAGCTTCTTCGACACACGAACGGCGCTCGTCGCACTCCGGGGTCTTCTCCACATAGGTTGGGAACCCCACCCACTCCAACAATTGTAATGTCCACTATTTTTCCAACATAATGAATGCGTCATGGCTATGACATCGATTTTTGGTTCCTTCTAGTTGACAAGTATTCCATTTTTGATCTCTTGCAGCCTGGGGACAACATCTCTCATTAGAAGTCTTTCGTTTGGCAAGTCCTTAGAACAATGTAAGCCTACCTCTATGATAGATGGGAGGCATTTATGCAAAACGTTCACTCCGTCTGAATGTTGTTGCAGGTTGGTAAAATCGGTTCTAAGGATTTTGTAGTCTAAAATCTCTAACACATCAGTAGGATATGCATTGCATACCCATTGCCTCAGATTTAACTCCTCGTTGAACATTGTGTCGACTGGTTTCTTTCCTGTAACTAATTCATGCAGCAGAATCCCAAAGCTTTAGACATCTCTCCTTCTTGTAATTCCTTCAGTTGACCCCTACTCTATCACATGGATTTTAGTTGATTAGCGACATTGTAGATTATTAATGACATAGTAAATTTGCATAAGGTAATGAGCGTTTATTGGAAAAAAAAAGAGAGAGTAGTACATGGAGCCATATAGCCGTCAGTGCCTATGTTAATAGTCGAAGTTGTAGACTTGTTGTCAATGAACATCAGTTTGGCAATGCCAAAGTCGCTTATGTGTGCCACCATATTTTCGTCCAACAAAATGTTGCTTGGCTTCAGATCACAATGTCCTATGACATAAGGATATTGGTGATGAAGGTAGTCTAAGCCCAATGACACATCCAACATTATGTTTAGCCTTTGAAGTAGGATAAATCACTTCTTGTACAACCACTTGTCTAGACTTTGATTCGGCATGAACTCAAGAAGCAATGGCTTGAATTCTTTTTTATTTGTCATTCTTATTTGCAGGCAAAGTGCAAACAAGAACCAGCTCTCTACTATTAAGTCTTCAAACTACTCTATTTTGGAGAAGACGTGCGATTTAATTAAAAAAATTCATGAATATTTAGATGTGGTTGTTAGTGTTGCTCGGAAACTAATGGGCGGCATTGGGGTGATCTATTCTTTGCTTCAGGAAGATCAACCGAGTGAGTTGTAGAGAATAATTAAAACAATTTTTGCTCAAAGGCATCATTAATTTTCTGACAATTTGGGATATCAGTCCATAATATTTTCCAAGTAATTTCTAGATGTATCTTCTCAAGTCAGAAGAATAGTTAGTGTAATTCCTTTCCATTGGATGTCAAGTTTTGTATTATTATTGCTGGTATTATCATTTGCTAAACCATTACTGGAAGTGTTTGCGGTTGGCCTTTCAATCATATCTTAGGCATTTGACTTCTCCTTCCTCTTCCTTTCCTCTATCACTTAAGGTGGGGGTAAGTCTAAAATTGGGGATAAAATTATGCTGGTAGATCCATTTATAATTTCACATATTAGTATAAATATTGTTACTGAAATAAAAAGTCACATTTTTTGTATTGTTTGAGTGCAAATTCTTGTTTACTTCAAATTTGATCAATGTATTTATGTTCCTACTTAGATGGGCTTGAATGAACATTAATTGACATTTCAGATACAACTAACTATAACAAATAGGGCCTACAATAGCTGTTTTTCTATAGCGTTCAAGTGTCCCCGCTATATAATGTTATCAAGAATAGCGTTCTTTCTGCGGTGCTATAAAAATATCCATCTATAGCGTTTCTTGAATGCTGTAGAATCTCACAAACAAAATATATTGCTTTAGCAACGGCGGATCCGTCGACCGTCCGTCGCTAATCCTTATTAGCGACGGATTTTTGACGGATATTGGTCCAAACAAATCCGTCGGCAATCAGCTCGTCGCTAATAAAATCCGTCTCTGCGTAGTCCCTAAGCGACGGCTTTCCATCATCATTATTCGTTGCATTAACGACGACTTGTCGACGATCTTTCGTCGAATTCAAGCATTAGGTATTGAAATGCAAAAATACGTAGCGACGGATAGTTCGTCGGTAAACCGTCGGTACTGTGTATCAGAGGGTATTGTTCCGTCGCTATTTCGTCGAACACCGTCGCTAACTAATGACGGAATAGCGACAGATTACCGACGGATAATCCGTCGACCGGGTTCTGGAAATGCTTGACATTTACAGAACAATGGCGACAGATATTCCGTCGCGGATCCGTCGACCATGGCGACGGATTCCTGACGGCATATCCGTCGCTAACGTTCTGGAAATGCTGGACATTACCAGAACCATGGCGACGGATAGTCCGTCGCTAATCCGTCGAACATAGAACCCGGTCGATGGATTATCCATAGACAATCCGTCGCTAACTGGAAATACTTCCAATTCTCCAGTTAGCGACGGATATTCCGTCGAAATTTGGTCGATATCTGACATTATCCGTCGCTAACCCGTCACTAGTCCATCGCTAAATGAGGTATTTTTTAAAAAAATTGCAGATCTTTTCCTGTTCACACAACATCCGAATATCTGACCAATATATAATCACAATATACAATCACTGAGACCAATATATAATCCAATATAAATCACATACACATATAATGCACACCAATTATCAAGAAATCACATAGACCAATATATAATCACAAATATGCATAACAAAACAATAATTGTAAAGACACCAATTATCCAGAAATCATAAACAAATATCCGTCATTATAATCCAAATTTCCATAAATATTCCAAGTTTAAAAACTATTCTTATACAATACTTCAAGGAGCAGGAGGAGTTCGATTGTCCGGTGGTGATAATCCCTCCTGCGACCAACGATAATACTGCTCCACTATGTACGCCGTCAATTCGTCAAAAACACTGCTCGAAAGTCGGCGTAGCTGCTCTGGCGACATGAGATCAAGGAGTGTCGTCATAGTCGGAGGCGGTACTAGAGAGGTAGCAGGGTTGAAAGAAAGATGACCGACGGAAGAAGGACCGGCACCATCCGTCGACGGACCGGTACCAGCAGTCGACGGACCGACACCAGTAGCAGACGGACCCGCACCAACAGCAGACAGACCGGCAGCAGCAGACGAAGACGGAAAATACGTAGCTATTTGCTCCCGTAAGGATGACACCGCCTCGTGCAGCTGCGCAAGCTGTGACCTTACATCATCGTCTGCCGGAACTGCGGAAGAAAGTGGTGTCGGTAGAAATCTCTGAGTCGTCATGTGCAACTCCCCTAGGGAGCCGACGCCGTACAGGCGCCCTTTCTTAAAGCCGTCGACGGTATCTACGAACAAGTCATTGCGCGCGACCATAGAAGAGGGCGTCCGGGCGGGCATCGTTTCATCGACATCCTCGACAGCAGTTGTCTGAGCCCGATTAAGGGCCTCACGATACACAACCTATCAAATGAATATGTTTATACTATAAGATTTACCTAAGTTGTAATCTAAATCTTATGTTTCACTAAGTTATAGTGTGAATCGTAAGTTAATCTAAGTTATAGTCCGAATACTTTTAGTTCTAATGTAAATATCATAAACATAAGTACTTACATCGGTCTCCTTGGCCCTATCATCGATGAAGGTCCCGTCCTTCCGCCTCTTGTGCATATGCTGGAACACATCGTGCATGGTGACCGATTCTGGTGCCCTTTCCTCCTTTACCGCCCGTTGGGTCTGCATACGAAATTTTCGTAGAATTTAATTAACTCCGTATATTAATAATACCAAATTCGATAGTGAAATAAAATTGCGGTATTCACCAGATCTGCAAGCGCCGCTGCGTGGGACCTTGATCCCCCCGTATGAAGCCCCACGGTCCGTCGGTTCGCCTACTCCGATTTCTCCTTGTAGGCAGGAGTATCCATCATATCTAAGAGCTCCTCATAATACTCCTGCCGGATCCAATTCGGCCTCGTCTGCCCCATTTTCAGGTCATGAATCATATCCCGTATCTCCTTCAAGGCAGCGCTTTTGTAGGTCTTACGGATCGCATCCTCGCGATGGAGGGGGCCACCAGAACGTCGTCTAACATACAAATTCAATTATCATGTTTAAAAAATTGTTGATTAAAGATAACTAATAATCAACTAGAAGATATAGATATATACCCTCAACTCGTCGAGCCATACGTACTTCATGTTTGGGGCACCAACGAAAAGTTGAGGTAGGGACCATGGAAGTTAGCCCTGATAATTATTCCAAGAGCCCTGGCAACATTAAACAGAAAAAATCCACAAAAAAGCAACGACTGGATTATTAACTTGAATCAATGAAAGAAATTTAATAAATTATCTTAAATTTACTTACGAGGTCCCCGTGGGCCATACCTCTCGTCGGAACTCGCCTCTCGGCCTCTCTGGTGCCGTCGAAGGATTCGTGGGTCCGCGCATGTACTCCCCAGTAACCGGATGGAACCGAGTATGGGAGTACTCCGGGGCCTACTGTGCAGTAACTGGTGGATCCACTGGTGGATCCGCTGGTGGGTCCGATAGCAGAACAGATCCGCTAGCAGATTCGGACTCATGCCTCGATGAAGTTGTTGATCGACGGCGGGATGCATCTGTGCCCGGGGTACTCTTCGGGTCGGGTTCGCTGGATGGGGTCACATCCCGGGAAGATTAAATGCGACCACGACCACCAACACCACCACGACCACGACCACGACCATCACCACCACCACCACCACGACCACCACCAGCAGCACGACCACGGCCAGCCATCATGACCTGTAAATAGAACACATAAACATAATTAACAATATAGAAGTGTAAATAAATATAAAATTCTAAACTAAAATATATATACCACCAGCAGGGAGACGAGTGCCGTCGTGACGAAAAAGACTAGGAGTGCCATCTGCAAAAAGAAAATCATACAATAAGTAAATAATCGAACGAAAAAATATGAATTCACGTAATTGCTTTTATGATGTCAAACTTAATTCACGTAATTGGAAGTGTTTTTAATATACAACAATATTTAACCTAATCATCGTCATCGTCATCGTCTTCGTTCTCATCCTCGGCCTTATCTTCGTCATCATCATCATCATGATCCTCATCCTCATCCTCATCGTCGATTTCATCTGTATCCTCATCCCCATCAAATTCTTCTTCTTCTTCTTCTTCTTCTTCTTCTTCTTCTTCTTCTGCCTCAATATTTGGGACAAGACACCTCTTTCTCCCCTGGTTGACAGCTAAGTCTTGTCTATCAACCTCTTTCTTCCCTCTATTTTCCTCAACAATATCTTCAACATCCATTGTATCCGACTGTTGTCCCAAGTATTAGAACTTTTCGATCAGGTCCTCTTGGTATGCTGGGTCTCCAACGTTGAATGTATTTCTAGATTTAATCTTGTATACTATCCACCAGTCAAATCGATCTCTACGACGCCTTGGGTAGCTTGTATAGTAGACTTGAACAGCCTGACTTGCTATCGCAAATGTATCGGACCCTCTATACCTCTTGCATACTTCCTATCTGGACCCATCTACTCCTCCCCCATGAAATAGAAATTTTCCTTCTCCTCTCCTCTGGACCCATCTGCTCCTCCCTACTTCTCTTCTCCTTATTTGAATCTCTCAGCCACATATGATATCCAGCTCAAGTATAGAGTCGGGGGAGAAGAAGTGGACAAGAAGAGGAGGGAGAAGTAGCACAGCCGAGGCATAACCTGGAGGAAGTATAGAGGTTTTGCTAGAGGTGCTGGCAATTTTCCCAGGATTGTATTGAGGAGCAAGTGTAGAGTCGGCCGAAGAAAGCTGTGGCTCCTTCGGCCGACTCTACACTTGCTCCTCAACACCATCCTGGGAAAATTGCCAGTACCTCCAGCAAAACCTCTATACTTCCTCCAGGTCATGCCGCCGGCTGTGCTGCTTCCCCCTCCTTTTCCTGTCCACTTCTTCTCCCCCGACTCTACACTTGAGCTGGATATCATATGTGGCTGAGAGAGTCAAATAAGAAGAGGGAAATTAGGGAGGAGCATATGGGTCCAGAGCATGGATGGAAGAGAACTAGAAAGCACTGATCCTTCATGTTGTGAGAACTGTGAATAGTGAGAAAGGAGTGGGGGTCTTTGTTTTTTGCGTTCATCATCATTATGTTGACCCAAACTGGATCACAGTCAACCTAATCTTGATAATTAACAAAACAATATTTGTCATAGTCCAATTTGACACATCAAGCTTGAAATCAATCTGCTCAGCTCATTTGTTCCAGTTCACTGCTTCTTGGAGTTTTATCATTTTGTGTATACTGGAGTATGTATTTTTTTATTGTTCTTAAGTATAGGATGATGTACGTTGGATCATACTGAGCACTTTGGGCTAGCCATAGCTTTATAGGTTGACTTAGCCCAAATCCCAATCAACCTATTCATCCAAAGCCCACAAAGATCATTCTGTCCATAGAAGACAGAGTTCGGGCCGAACTCTGCCTCACACAGAGTTTGGACCGAACTCGGTGTAGCCTTCCTTCCCGGAATTTTTTTTGAAATATTTTATTTAAATGGTGATTTTTAGATTTTTATAAAAAACTAATTAGTTTATAATTACGGTAGACGACTTTAGCCATGATGGAGTTTTGAACTACAAGACGGCTAGGAATCATGGCACGGATAGTACAGTAGCATGCTTGGACTAGTGTTTAGCCATGGTAGGGGAAGGCCGAGCCATGGTGATGTCCTAACTAGGAAAACCAGGCCAGGTTACGACTTAACCACTAGATAATTAAATTGTTATTTATTTTATGTATCAAATATTAGGAGACCGGTTGTGCCAAACCAGTCTGGACTGGACCTGAACTGAGCCTAAGCCTATGTAGGCATCCAGTGTACACAAGATCCCATGTAGACATATTCTTGAGTAGATGCAGTGCCGATTATGGGATATTGTAATTCGTTATTGTTACTATTATTATAATTGTTTTATTATCAATACTATTGAGATTATTATTATATAATATTATTTTATTATTGAATATATATAAAACATTGTATTGCCTATATAGAATTTGTGGTATACTTATATATATATATGTATAAACCCCAGGGTATACATATATTGATTTGTATCTATATTCATAATTTATTATTATATATACCTATGTATATGTGTATATATATATATATATATATATATATATATATATATATATATATATATATATATATATATATATATATATATATATATATATTTGTATATATATATATATATATATATATATATATATATATATATATATAAATAAATAAAAAAAAAAATATATATATATATATATATATATATATATATATATATATATATATATTTATATTTATATATATTTGTATATAAATATATACTATAAATATATGTGTATGTGTGTGTATATATATATATATATATATATATATATATATATATATATATATATATATATATATATATATATATATATATATATATATATATACATAAGTATTTATAGGTGTATAAATATACATATATATTAGAAAAAGAAAAAACAAATAAAAACGAAAATACTGAGCCCAGCCCGAGCCAGCATGGCTCAGGCCCCCAAACCCAGCCCAGCTTTCGGCCCAGCCTATACGCTGAGGCCCAATTTCTCCAAAGAAAACCAAAAAGAAGCAGTAGCAGCTTCAAAACCAGCCCGAGTTTGCTTCCAGGAGGAGAACGATATATACACATATATGTATATATGAGGGAAATCGAGAGTAGATAGACACGTAAACCAAAACCCTAGCAGCCCTACCACCCAGGCGCGCCTCCCCACTGCGGCGCAGCCGTCGGACACCGGCCAGGCCACCACAATCCGTGCGCGCGTGACCTGGAAGCAGAACGGAAGCAGCAGCAACCTGATGCGACGCATCTTCTTCAAGGTAACATTTCTCCCTCGATCCTTAGTCGTTTTACGATCCGTAAAGTTCTTATGGAAGCCTATATAACCATATAGAAACCCTAGCAATTAGGATTCGACATAGAGAACCCATCAGTCCACAAGTTCGACGCAAAGTCGAACCGAAAACTGACAAAACAGAACGCGTATTCAGTTCCAACACCCTGATTTGGAAGACCGATATCGGTCGAACCCCTGAGCGATTTAAAAATCTAATTAAACAGTATTAAAGACAACCTATAGGACTCGAAGACCCTTTTTATGGATCCCGATTTCATCGAGTAGGTTCAGAGTTATTTGATTCTAAAGTTTTGCAAAAATCCATTTTCAAATATTAGACAATCAATAAAATTGTCCGATACGACGTGCGTCCCACCATTTCGGGCGACGTAATCACGAACCGAACGCATCGAAAGGTGCGTAACAGCTTCGTGGTCATGTGGGCTTTGACGGAATTCAAATTGATCGCGTGTGCACGACAAATTTGATACGTATCCGTCGAAATTCATCGTATCGTGCACTTTGCAAATTTCTCAATTACTTTGTGCACGCTTGTCAGATCGAGACGAAACTTGTGTCATCAGGACCGTATCATTCTTCTGGTCCTGTATGCCAAGTTTGGTCCGATTCTGAGACAGTTGATAAAATCGCCGTATCGCGGGCCCTCCGGTCCGACTCAACGGGTGATTTTGTGCACGTCCCGCCGGAATCTAACTTTGGACATACGGTTGGATTCGTATCGGAAAACCAGATCCGTAGACATGTAGTTTGAGGACTTTAGAGACCATTGACTCTGGCACGCTTTTCGATGCAAAGCGGGTCCAACGGCGGACACCGTTTTGCCTGAAATTACCGTTTTGCTCCTATGTCCAGAATTGGACTTAAGGACATGCAATCCTAGCTAAATTGACTATTTTGAGAATGTTGGCGATATTTGTTTCAGTTTTCGGAGACAGTGGTGATGACTTTGACTTTATGGCGTACCAGTTGACGGTATCTTATTAGTTCTCCGTACAACCCTCAGGCAAGTATACCTTGCCTCCCTCTACAGTTTATTTACATACATATTTATATTATTATATAGTTTTACTAGTTGGTTATTACTTGTGATTTGTATATCGTGCATGCTAGTATGGATATAGTACTTGTACATGGTTAGCCTTGTAGTTCCTATTGGATTGGTTCTCTCGTGTATCGTGATTGGGTCGTGTCGTGTCTTCATCTGTGTCTTGACTGAGTCATGTCTGCAAGTCTGTGTGAGTGAACTGCTATTCCTTGTCTTTCCTATAACCTACGAGTCCACATACGGGGCGAGGGTTGCCTTTGCACCTGCGAGTCCACATTCGGGACGAGGGTGACTTGTCTTGAAGCTGACCTGCGAGTCCACATTCGGGGCAAGGGTTGGTATCCATTGGTCTACCAGCAGTTCATTTATGCATACTTGATCCTGTATCCGTGTTCATAGTTACCTGTCAGTAGCCATATGTCAGTTTTCTGTCTAGTTCCTGTTTATACCATGTCTATATTATTGCATGATTAAACTGTTAGATAGACATGTTTTATGTATCTTGCTAGTCCTCTGAGGACCTGATGATCTCTTCAGGTTTAGCGATTGCATGGAGTTAGATAGTAGAGCGGGATGGTGGAGGATTGCGATGTATAATACAGGTATTTTGCATGTGATATTTCTTTATTATCTTCTCTTGCTTTATATTCAGTACCATGATATACTCTGCTTATTTATAGACTCATATCATTCTTGGAGTCTAATCGAACAATATACAAATGGGCTGCAGACCATGACCCATACTTGTTTATTCATGTTTTATATGATTCCTGTGGATTGAGATATAGTTTAGAATAGACATGATACCCATGACCTTGACAACTTATACGTACTCGAATCGGGCTGGAGTCCGCTCGATACGTAGCTGGCTTGCTCACGAGCTCGCGTCCGAAAAGCGGGTGTGGATCGTGACAAATTTTTGTGGTGGCCCATGCAGGTCAGAACATATCGTACCGGTTACGTAACTGTACTGGTACGAGCCTGCGACTATGACTAAACCCTTAGAAATCTCAATCCACTCTGCCTTGAAAATTCTCCTAGAAATTCTCTACGTTCTTGAAAACTCTATATGTTTTCTCGATTATACTTCCTTGCTTTCTCTGCCATTGATTTTCGTCCCTTTTATTTCGAGGTGACGAACGATCGTGCTATTTAGAATCTATCAGAAATTCTTAAATTATAGTATAATATTGCTTGACTATTGAATATGTGGTTGTTTGTAGATATGAGGTATTATAGTTGCCATATGCCTAGATATCTGTCGGTAGAATTGTTAGCAACTAGTTAGAAGACCGTAAGACTTGTTTTGAGGAGTAGTGTGACCAAAGGTGGGTAGAAGTCCTCAAGTATTCGAGGTTATAAACTATTTTTGAGGAATTAAATTTGAGGAGATTAAAGTGATTGTAGACTTTGATTTTTAGAAATATTTATGGATTGGAATTTCGAGGACGAAATTATTTTTAAGGTGGGTAGATTTGTAGTCTTCCTTCCCGAAATTTTTTTTGAAATATTTTATTTATTTATTTTATTTAAATGGTAATTTTTAGATTTTTATAAATAATTAATTAGTTTATTATTACGGTAGACGACTTTAGCCATGATGGAGTTTTGAAGTACAAGACTGCTAGGAATCATGGCACGGATAGTACAGTAGCATGCTTGGACTAGTGTTTAGCCATGGTAGGGGAAGGCCGAGCCATGGTGATGTCCTAACTAGGAAAACCTGGCCAGGTTATGACTTAACCACTAGATAATTAAATTGTTATTTATTTTATGTTATCAAATATTAGGAGACCGGTTGTGCCAAACCAGTCTGGACTGGACCTGAACTGAGTCCAAGCCTCTGTAGGCATCCAGTGTACACAAGATCCCATGTAGACATATTCTTGAGTAGATGCAGTGCCGATTATGGGATATTGTAATTCGTTATTGTTACTATATTATTATTGTTTTATTATCAATACTGTTGAGATTATTATTATATAATATTATTTTATTATTGAATATATATAAAATATTGTATTGCCTGTATAGAATTTGTGGTATAGTTATATATATAAATATGTATAAACCCCAGGGTATACATATATTGATTTGTATCTATATTCATAATTTATTATTATATATACATATGTATATGTGTATATATAATATATATGTGTATATGTGTATGTGTGTATATAATATATACACACATACACATATATATATATATACACATATGTGTATATGTGTATATGTGTATATATATATATATATATATATATATATATATATATATATATATATATATATATATATATATATATATATATATAATATATATATATATATATATATATATATATATATATATATATATATATATATATATATATATATATATATATATATATGCATGTGTATGTATATTATATAAATTGAATATGTGTAATTATATATAAATACATATTATATATATGTATATGTGTATATATATATTATATGTGCGAATGTGTATATATATATATACGTGTGTATATATTTGTATTTTTAAATATATATTATATATTAGTGTACGTATTTGTATATAAAAATATATATATTGGAAGGTGCATTTGTATATAAATATATACTATAAATATATGTGTATGTGTGTATATATATATATGTATATATATACATAAGTATTTATAGGTGTATAAATATACATATATATTAGAAAAAGAAAAAACAAATAAAAACAAAAATACTGAGCCCAGCCCGTGCCAGCATGGCTCAGGCCCCAAAACCCAGCCCAGCTTTCAGCCCAGCCTGTGCGCTGAGGCCCAATTTCCCCAAAGAAAACCAAAAAGAAGCAGTAGCAGCTTCAAAACCAGCCCGAATTTGCTTCCAGGAGGAGAACGATATATACACATATATGTATATACGAGGGAAATCAAGAGTAGATAGACACGCAAACCAAAACCCTAGCAGCCCTGCCACCCAAGCGTGCCTCCCCGCCGTGGCACAGTCGTCGGACACCGGCCAGGCCGCCTCAATCCGTGCGCGCGCGACCTGGAAGCAGAACGGAAGCAGCAACAACATGATGCGACGTATCTTCTTCAAGGTAACATTTCTCCCTCGATCCTTAGTCGTTTTACGATCCGTAAAGTTCTTATAGAAGCCTATATAACCATATAGAAACCCTAGCAATTAGGATTCGACATAGAGAAGCCATCAGTCCACAAGTTCGACGCAAAGTCGAACCGAAAACTGACAAAACAGAACACGTATTCAGTTCCAACACCCTGATTTGGAAGACCAATTTCGGTCGAACCACCGAGCGATTTAAAAATCTAATTAAACAGGATTAAAGACAACCTATAGGACTCGAAGACCCTCTTTATGGATCCCGATTTCATCGAGTAGGTTCAGAGTTATTTGATTCTAAAGTTTTGCAAAAACCCGTTTTCAAATATTAGAAAATCAATAAAATTGTCCGATACGATGTGCGTCCCGCAATTCCGAGCGACGTGGTCGCGAACCGAACGCATCGAAAGGTGCATAACGGCTTCGTGGTCGTGTGGGCTTTGACGGAATTCAAATTGGTCGTGTGTGCACGACGAATTTGATGCGTATCCGTCGAAATTCACCGTATCGTGCACTTTGTAAATTTCTTAATTATTTTGTGTACGCTCGTCAGATCGAGATGAAACTTGTGCCATCAGGACCGTATCATTTTTCTGGTCCTGTATGCCAAGTTTGGTTCGATTCTGAGACAGTTGATAAAATTGCCGTATCGCGGGCCCTCCGGTCCGACTCAATGGGTGATTTTGTGCACGGCCCGCCGGAATCCAACTTTGGACATATGATTGGGTTCGTATCGGAAAACCAGATCTGTAGACATATAGTTTGATGACTTTAGAGACCATTGACTCTGGCACATTTTTCGGTGCAAAGCGGGTCCAACGGCGGACACCGTTTTGCCTAAAATTACCGTTTTGCCCCTGTATCCAGAATTGGACTTAAGGACAGGAAATCCTAGCTAAATTGACTATTCTGAGAATGTTGGCAATTTTTGTTTCAGCTTTCGGAGACAGTGGTGATGACTTTGACTTTATGGCGTACCAGTTGACGGTATCTTATCAGTTCTCCGTGCAACCCTCATGCCAGTATACCTTGCCTCCCTCTACAATTTATTTACATACATATTTCTATTATTATATAGTTTTACTAGTTAGTTATTACTTGTAATTTGTATATCGTGCATGCTAGTATGGATATAGTACTTGTACATGGTTAGCCTTGTAGTTCCTATTGGATTGGTTCTCTCGTATATCGTGATTGGGTCGTGTCGTGTCTTCACCTGTGTCTTGACGGAGTCATGTCTGCAAGTCTGTGTGAGTGAACTGCTATTCCTTGTCTTTCCCACAACCTGCGAGTCCACACACGGGGCGAGGGTTGCCTTTGCACCTGCGAGTCCACATTTGGGGCGAGGGTGACTTGTCTTGAAGCTGACCTACGAGTCCACATTCGGGGTGAGGGTTGGTATCCATTGATCTACCAGCAGTTCATTTATGCATACTTGATCCTGTATCCGTGTTCATATTTACCTGTCAGTAGCCATATGTCAGTTTTCTGTCTAGTTCCTGTTTATACCATGTCTATATTACTGCATGATTAAACTGTTAGATAGGCATGTTTTATGTATCTTGCTAGTCCTCTGAGGACCTGATGATGTCTTCAGGTTTAGCGATTGCATAGAGTTAGTTAGTAGAGTGGGATGGTGGAGGATTGCGATGTATGATACAGGTATTTTGCTTGTGATATTTTTTTATTATCTTATCGTGCTTTATATTCAGTACTATGATATACTCTGCTTATTTATAGACTCATATCATTCTTGGAGTCTAATCGAACAATATGCTAATGGGCTGCAGACCATGACCCATACTTGTTCATTCATGTTTTATATGATTCCTGTGGATTGATATATAGTTTAGAATAGACATGATACCCATGACCTTGACAGCTTATACGTACTCGAATCGGGCTGGAGTCTGCTCGATATGTAGCTGGCTTGCTCACGAGCTCGCGTCCGAAAAGCGGGTACGGGTCGTGACACTCGGTCTCCTAAAATTCAGGATGCTGATTTTTAGGTATTGAACACTGCTAGTTGTCCAACGGCCGAAAATTTGAATTATTTAGACCGAATTCTGCCTACCCCGAACCCTATAAATAGGCCTTGGTTTCTCTCATTTGAAATCAATCCACACTTCTATTCTTCATCTCTTACATAGCCTATATATTCAAGAGCCTTACCTTCCCATCCACTTAGCATTCAAACTTTCCAACCGTCCAAGTTGCTCGGTACGATCCAGCTAGAAGTTTGAAGTGCAAGAAGTTGTAAGTTACTTGGAAAAGTCCAAGTTTTGCCAAAGCGATCATTGAAAGAAGTTTTGCGTGATCTTCTGTGAAAAGGCACGTGGTTGCAACCCTATTTCACAAATAGTGGATTTCAATCCTGAGCTAGAGTTCTCAGGCCTGGACTAGTCCTCCACGAGGGAAACCAGGTTAAAAATCTTGTTGTATTTGTGCTTGCTCTCTACTCTTATTTCCGTATTTCTTTTACTCTGATTATTTAGTTGGTGAAGAGAGTTTAAATTTTTAATTGATCATTATTGAGATAAACTCTATTCACCCCCCTCTAGAGTTGCCAACTTGTACTTCAATTGGTATCAGAGCTCTGTTCTCTTATCAAGGACTAACATCCTAGAGCTGATCCATGTCAACCACTGAACCCATGTTTTCCAATCACGGTGAAGGGCAGTCCACTCATAGGCCTCCCCTATTTGATGGAACAAACTACACCTATTGGAAAACAAGGATGAGTTTTTATCTCAAGTCGCTAGACTTCGACCTGTGGACCATCGTCACCGATGGTTACAAAAAGCCCGCCAGGATAGTTGTCAATGGTGATCTCGTTGAGAAACCCTACGACAAATATTCTGACGAGGAGAAGAAACAGACGAGTCTAGACGCGAGAGCTATTAATGCTTTATTTTGTACAATAGACAGGAATGAGTTCAACAGGGTCTCAACATGCACCACCTCTCATGAAGTATGGAGACTTCTAGAAGTGACGCATGAAGGAACCACCCAAGTCAAGGAGTCAAAAATAAGTCGTCTCACTCAAGAATATGAGGCTTTCAAGATGAAGCTAAATGAGATGATCACACAAATGATTACAAGATTCCTCGACTTCATCAACCCCTTGTCTTCTCTCGGCAAACAATATACAATCACGAGAAGATCCGTAAGATACTTAGGGGGCTGCCAAAGATTTGGAACCCTAAGGTGACAGCCATCATAGAAGGAAATGATCGAAAACTCCCTCTATTTATAGAAAACCCAGCACATATGCGATGTGTATTATAGTTTCTGAGACATGAAGGAATCTGCAATCCTTGTACGGCTCAAACTTCTGCGGCGCTGACACATAGAGGACATTTGAGATTTCCTTCGAACGTGATCTCGATGGTTATAAGAATAACCAAGGAAGTAGACACGTGGCGCGTGCCGATTTGCTGGACCCGGATGCCATCGAGTAAATCTTGGGATTAAATCTTAGATTTGGATTTATAATTGATCCTCGTCTAAGATTTAAATCAATCTTGATAAAGATATCAATCATGATTGAATCCCTAATCCTATCTTTAAGCGAGGCGGTTTATACGAAACCTCCTGCAATAGGACCATGCTTCCTATGCCTCGAGGGAGGCTAAAGTGCTGCTGCACTTCTAGGGCGACGAGTGGACCGTGTCTCTGGGGGCAACAGAACCTCTGTGCTTGTAGGCGATGAGTAGACTTGGATTCGAAGATGACGAGACTTCTGTGCATTAGAGTAACGAGAGAGATGTGTTTCGGGCGACCAGAATCACTGTGCTTGAGGGCGACGAGTAGGCTTGTGCTTCAGGTTAACGTGTTACTGTGCCTTCGGAGCGGCAGGCAGACTTCTTTTGGAGGCAGGTATGTCTTCTAGGTCTCTGAAAGGAGGATGGTTGAACTTCTGGATCGGAGCAGTAGGCTGTGCCATGGAGAATGGGAGTGATGTCAAAACATCACTAGTCTGGTATGAAGATGGGCGTAGGAGTAATGCTGTGCCTCTGGATGTGAGGATGGTGTAAACATATCACCAGTCCGAGGCATCGATGTTGGCGCAGGAGTAGTGCTGCGCCTCTGGATGAAAGCTTCGGCTTTGAAGTTAACGGTAGTTAATGACTGCTCTTTAATGACTTCCCTCTTAATTGCCACCGTTACATGGGGAATCTCAAGGGGCCTAAGACTTAGTCGAATGAATGTTTAATGCCATTCATCGTGCTAAGTCTTAGGTGTATCCCATTAGTATGGGAATTCTGACCGTCGGCCATATAGCGTACATTTCTGGACTGCTTCCACCCTATAAAATGGGGAGTTTCTTCTGAAGAGTCACATCTTCTTCTTGTCCTTCAGTACCATGCCGGAACCAGACTTGTCTTCGAGCGGTGGTTGGCCCTGCCTAAGTCGGATATTGGTTGAGGCTCTCTTCGTCCCAAGGAATTGTGCTTCTGTAGAAGAACACTTTGTAGAAGGAGCCATCTCTGCTCTTGAGAAGTATCCTGGAGCTTTGGAGACTCCTCTAGGCTTTGCTGGATCTGTAACTGATCCTTTTGTAGAAGAACGAGGACTGATTCTTTATGTGTAGTCTTGATAAATCTGTACTAGACTTTTTGTAGACGTCATAATGCAGAACTCTTCTTCTGTTTTGTTCTTTTGTTTGTGCTTTGGCATCAGTTGCGCCTTTGAGGAGGGATGTCTTTAGCTGAGATTTTTTATGCTTCTACACTAGGTACTATTAGGACAGACTTACATGGGCCACTACTAAAAACATGTCACGACCTACTCTCGAATAATCGGACACGAGTCGGACACGCCCAGCCTTCGTCGTTGGACACGACGAAGTAAGCTGTACCAAGCTAGGAAAACTACAAGGCAATATAAATAAGTACAAATCACAACATCTATAATAATCGATCCCAGAATCCAAGTACATGTCTAAGAATTTTATTACATTTATCCAACAAGGTAAAGTAAAGTCTGAGTCTCAGATACAAAGAAATATACACTGCCAAAGGTAAGGTAACTAGGCCTCCTCGGCCTCTAAGTCCAGAGCAACTCGAGCTGGCTCTACCACGTTAGCAGGATTACGCCCATAGTACATGTCACGCAAAGCCTCCATCTCACCTGCAACATATCCAATCAGGAGGGGAGCAAAGTACAGTTCTAGATAATGAACAAGAACATCATGATATAAAATGGGTACGAGAAAACATGGTATGAAAAGAACCTGAAAGTAAAGAACCTGAGAGTACGAGAATGTAAAGTACAGGAATATAAACCTGAACCTGAAGTACCAGAACCTGTCATGTGCACAATGTTTTGAAATACAACTAGCATATGTGACCGGCTGGGGGTAAGCACAGGAATAAGCACAGAAGCACATAAATAATGGTACGGCTTAGGACCCGCGTGTAAAGTACGAGGCCTAAGTTATTCACATGAATTTGTTATCTTGGGTTTGGTCACATAGCTAGTGTATTTTCCCTCCCCGACCTCAAGTAAGTACAAGACATAAAAGTACAAGGGTACCAGATATTGTGTCTCAATATGTCACAAGAAAACACAGGATATGACTGTAAATGAACATAAACCATAGAATATACTTGCTTTGCTCCGGGTGATCAAGGGTAGGAAATAGATTTGTAAGTCCTCCTGAGAATGGGTGGAATTCGGTTAAGTTCTAAACAATATCAACTAACTACTCTCTTCTCATAACCAAAACTAATTAGGAATTATTATATTAGTATACTAGTCTATCACATTTCTAACTGATAGAGAACAATTATCTAATTACCACTTTATAATATATATACATGCTTGCTTATTACTCAATTAATTTAACTAGCTGAACATTATACATCACTAACTATTAAAGTAGAGTAAATAATCAAAATAAGATATGCCTTACAAAATTTTGTTTTATATAGATAAAATTTCCAATAGACAATATCTATAACTATTGTAAAACTATTTATAATAGAAACAATTTTTAGCAATAATCTCATTTAAAGAAGGTAGAAGTATTCGCAATAGAATGGTAATAATACCTCTAAAGCAAAACAAAGAAATTCATGACAAACAAAACCGCAATACCCTTTTTAATACATTGGCCCATTTAAACTGTTTTCAGCCCAACCTCTGGTCTTCTGAACCTAGCCCGACCATCCAATAACCTTGTTCCAATTCTTCTGACCTTAAATTGTCAGTAGAAACTAACTTGTAAATTAAATTATCAAGCATAACACTCCAACTCAAAAAGCCCTAGTCAAATACAATCCCCACGTCCAAAACTCATGTAGCCCATATTCTATAATAGATAGACTCAACTCAAAACTCATTCAAGTACCCCCAACCTTTAAAAATAGGATTGTACAAAGCCATCTTCATAACCTTACTCGAGCTCAGCAACACACATTCCAATTTAATATGGTAGCCATAACCCACACCAATCGTTCGTTACAATAATAGTTTAGAAAATTATATAGAATCAAATCTATAACCAAAATTTAGCATTAGCCCAGCTATACCAATTAGCCAAACAAAACCGAAAGCTTAATAGTCATTAAAAGTTAAATTTTGGAAGAACATTCAAATTGAAGACCCCGCCAACTCTTAGACCTCGACCCAGGTACAGAGAGTCTCCAGTCCGACCTCAAACAGCAATCAACGCCGGAGTGATCAACGCCTAAACACAGCCAATGCTGTGATACGAACAACCCGGACTGGACACACACACACAACTTCCCTGATAAATCAAAATAGAACTTATACAAATCAAATGTCAAAATAGCAGTTATACAACTCTGAAAATCGATCAGTTGCATAACATCTGATACAAAGCCTATAACATATAAAGACTTGACCATAAACAGAGCTTCTAAGCAGTTCGAAACGACGCCTCCTGCAACCTCCAACCAAACAAACACGACGCTCCTAAACTTAGTCCAGACCAACTGCACATTCGTGCCAAAAACTATACTCAAGTCCCAGTCCCGATCAAGCTTCTTGCATATCATCCCAACACTGGATACAACAAAAGACATGAACTACTATGGACACCACCAACCCGCAAGAACCCTATCCTGCCTAGTCATCGTACTCAATCAAGATACGCAATAATCAATCTCATCGACATTGAGAGGGTTAGATCAATACCTGCATAGGCTGGCACTTATTATATACGCACAGACACATTTCCAAGGGGTCGGACCAGCCTTCTTATGTCCGACTATACTCCAGCGTTCTCTGTTGCATAACATCAAATACAACCCATGCAAGAACAGAGGAAACCATTCTTGGATTGATTCAATATGCGAATTGGCAAGATTATAAAGAATAGTTCAGAATTCACTAGAATTAAACTCAAACTTACCACTAATCCTGATATCACCCTCTCGAAATCTCCCCAACCTCAGAGAATTACTCGCCCCCGAGTGTCGTCTTCAACTATCATGCGATCGATGAAGAGGAGATCTGAACGATCGTTCTTGATCGGGTTGGAGGAACTCACCAACTATTCTTGATCCGATCCTTCATAGAGCTCGAAGGAGCCAAGCTTCCTAGGGAGATGAAGAGTTGGTCAGGAGAATTTTACCACAACGCCGATCAATCGAACGTTAACTCCGATCGAGAATCAACCAGAAAAGAAAACCGATCATCAAAGATTCTTGGACAACACAGTTATGAACGAAACCGAACACTAATCACCAAGAACACCAAAGCAACAATTCTTTTAAACCGAGACAACTTGAATTAAGCCTCACCTCGATCACTGTCTGATAGAACAACGTCGTGATCTTCGCGGAAAACTCATGGCGAAGAAAGAAGCTGTCGCCGGAGAAGAGAACGATCATGTGCGCTGAGCTTCATCTCAAGGTCCATCGGAGAAGTGGAAGTGGTCGGAGATGATGATCCTCACAGTTGCCGGAGAAGACGATCTTGCCGCCGTCGCCTATCTACGGTGAAGAGGTCATCGACTAGTCGCCGCTGCTGGGAAGAAGAGCCTCGCCATGGCTGGTTCCCTAAACTAGGGTTAGGGTTCAAATTTTGGGGGAGAAAATAAAGGAGAGGGGGAGAGTGTGAGAAAAGCTTTGGCTAAGAGAAAAAAATGAAAAGAGAAATGTTCATTCTCTCTCTCCTCTCTCTGTTTAAATAGATAGGGTAGGAATGGATGGAAATTTACACTAAGAAACCAAACAATTGAGTTATTACAAAATAGGGATAAAAGTTAATTTGAACAGGTTGTTACAAAGTTGTTGGAATCTTGGAGAGCACTCCAAAAATTAGTCGCTAAAGCATTCTCCTCAATTCTAAATCTCTTAAAAATATTCATAAGCAAATAATTCTTCCATAAAATTAAAGAGACTAGTCAACAAATTATTAATCCCCAAAATAATCTGAAATTACTATTTCTAAGATTTTAAAACACGCGAAAGATACCAAAATTTAATAATTCCAGAAATGTGGGGTGACAGTTGACCCCGAGAAAGTCAAAGCCAATCAAGAGATGCGTCCTCCACGCAACCTAAAAGAGCTACGAGGATTCCAGGGACGGCTTGCGTACATCAGAAGATTTATCTCAAATCTCTCTGGACGCTGCAGACCGTTCACTCAACTAATGAAGAAATATGTATCTTTCGTTTGGATTGATAAATGCCAGCAAGCATTTGAAGACATAAAGTGATATCTGATAAACCGTCCAGTCTTGGTTCCTCCAATCACCAGAATATCCTTTCTAATGTATGTTCGAGCCATGGATCATTCCTTGGGTGCTCTCTTAGCCCAGAAGAACAAGGAAGGTCATGAGCAAGCAATTTACTATCTCAGTCGTACAATGATAGGTGCTGAACATCGATACAACCCAATAGAAAAAGAATGTTTAGCCTTGATGTTCGTTTTCCAAAAAATACAACCTTGTATCACAGGCCAAACCATTCATGTCATCTCCAGAGTCAACCCTCTACGAGTCTTGATGAAGAAGCCCAGTACACTCAATTCCAAACTCGCCAAATGGGCCATATTGCTAGCACAATATGATATCGTATATGTCCTACAAACGTTAGTTAAGGGTTAAGCCTTAGCTGACTTCTTGGCTGCTCATCCAATCCCTGAGACTTCTAAATTCTATGACAAAATTCCTGATGAAACTCTGAAATCTAATATGACTTTAGAAAGAATCCTTGCTTGGCGTCTATTCTTTGATGGTGCATCCAGAATCAGACCCAAAGACACTATCGTCACTAGAGTTGGAATCGTTCTTGTATCACTAGAGGGACTAGCCATTCAAAAAGCTTATTCTCTGGATGAGTCATGCTCTAACAATGTCGCTGAATACAACGCTCTACTCATCGAACTCCAATTAGCTAAATAATTGGATATCGAGTATCTTGAAGTATATGGAGACTCCAAGCTGATTGTCAATCAGGTTAGAGGCACGTATGAAGTTCGTCATCAAGATCTTATTCCATATCAGGAAGCAGCAGTCAAACTGGCTACATCATTCAAAGGTTTCTTCATTGAACATGTACACCAAGCATGTAATACAGAAGCGGATGCACTTGCTAATCTAGCAGCAGTATTAGTGATTCCTGTGAAAAGACAACAATTGA
The DNA here is from genome assembly GCA_029216955.1 of Iris pallida. NCBI lineage: Eukaryota > Viridiplantae > Streptophyta > Magnoliopsida > Asparagales > Iridaceae > Iris > Iris pallida. Next base: position 14,042,760 of record JANAVB010012200.1, on the reverse strand, counting down.
TCGTCATCACTAACAGAAAATTATTCTGCATCGAGAACAATCTGTATCTTGAATCTAGCAATTCAGTCGAGGTTTGCACTACTAGCGAAGACTGGAGAGCTCCTTTTATCGATTTTATGGTGCATGACATCTTATCCAAAGATCCCAAAGAAGCAACGACAATCTATCAGCAATCGCTTCGATTCTATTGCAATCACTCTTCCAAAACACTATACAGACGATCGTTTGACGGCATGCTCTTACATTGTCTCGCGGGAGATAAAGCAAAGCAGATACTACGTGAAGCTCACGATGGTGTTTGTGGGCACATCAGCCAGGTCCTAAACTAGAGGATCGTATCCGATGTATGGGATATTACTGGCCCACCATGGTGACGAACGCAATTGAATATTCAAGAAAATGCAGAGCATGTCAAATCCATACATATTTTATTTATCAACCATCAGAATTCCTGTATCCGACTGCAGCATCCTGGCCTTTTGAAGCTTGGGACATGGATGTCATTGGTCCTATTAATCTACCCTCATCTCGAGGATATCGGTTTATCCTAGCTATAACTGATTATTTCTTAAAATGGACAGAAGCTATACCCTTAGCAGAAGTCAAAACAAGCAGTATCATCAGCTTTATCAAACACCATGTAATCTATCGATTCGACGTTCCTCAGCGAATCATTCATGACAACGGACCTCAATTTGTCAGCCAAAAATTTACTCAATTTTGTGATAACAATCGAATCAACAATGTTGCTTCGACAGCGTACAATCCCGCATCTAATGGTTTAGCTGAAGTATTCAATAAAATAGTCATCAAGCTTCTCAAGAAGTTTATTTCTACCAATAAACAAAACTGCAACGAAAAGCTTGAAGAATGTCTATGGTCTACGGTAGTACTTACGTACCCCAACTTGCTGTACACCTTTTTCTTTGGTGTATGGATGTGAATCTGTCTTGTCGTTAGAGATCCAAATCCCATCACTGAGGATCGCTATTGCCAATGAACTCACAGTAGAAAATAATGATCATCTTCTACTTTAAGAGCTTGAAGCACTCAACAAGAAACGGGTACTAGCTCAATAGCATATTGAACTATATCAAGCCTGTATCTCGAAAGCCTTCAACCGTAAGGTCAAAGTACGAATATTTCAAAAAGGCGAGCTAGTCCTACTATTAGACGTCCTATGACTATGACGCACATGAGTAAGGACAAGTTCGAACCAAAGTGAGAAGGTCCCTATGTTGTAAGCAAAAAAATTCTAACGGAGCTTATCAACTGTCTGGGATTGATGGCTGAATCGCTATGATGCCTATCAATAGCAAATTCCTTAAGAAGTACCATATTTGAAAGTGTGTACCATATTTTCTGACAAATATTGTACATACCTCAAATCTTTGAATTATTATCTTCTACTTACTCATCCGTAAATAAAATCGCAGATAATAAGTCCTCAAAAATCTCCAGTGGAGTCCACCCAGATCTTATGATACATTCTCACAAGATTAACCCATAAACATCTACTACATCATCATAAACATCATCTTTTGAAACCCAGCTATTTTAAAAGATATTCTATTCTTGAGTCCCAGTCGACCCAAGGATAATCAATAGATATACGAATTCATGTCCACATTACCTCTGAATTATATTATCTATATCAACGGCTTGTTACGTCCACATTACCTCTGATAATGTCGTCCCTGAAGTAACAACATGTCAAAATTGTATTCTGTCATGTCCACATTACCTATGAACGGATATAATAAGTGTTGTTATTTTCGAAAAATATGTCACGTCCGGTACCTCTGAACATATTTCTTACTTGTCACTCTACTTTTTTAGTATTTTCAAAACCTAAATTTATTTCCTGACTAATGATTAATTATTTAATTGATTTTCAAATAATGAGTTTTTATAACTATTTTGGAGGGAATTGAATTAGAGCAGGATTTCAAATTTTAAAAGTTTTTTGTAACTAACAATTAGTGGTCCCCACCTTTTCTAACTGATTTTTAGAATTTTATGCAATATGTGAAAAGGGCAGGGGCTTGAGTATTAATAAGCCATTTAGTGCGGGATTTTTTTTGTTAAAATCCTTTTCTTATTTAGTTCATTCCCGAAGAGAGGAAGCAATTCCTCCATTCTTCATTTTCGGCTAAATTTTGATAGCTGAGCTCTTTGTTCTTCCCCCAAATCTTCGCGGGACCAAACCCTAATCGACCGGTCGACGACATCAACTCCGGCGATGGCGATGAGGGTGGGTCTTTTCTCCGGCGTCTGAGCCACCGTAGCAGCGCCATCACTTCGGCAACAACCGTGGCTAGGGATCGTCGTCCCCTGTGAGCATCTTCTCCGACGGCAACAACCGCGGCGATGGCGAGGCGAGTTCACTCCTGCGATGGCTGGGATTTGCGATCTCCTCTACGAGTTCTTCTCTGGTGATCGCTCGACACCGTGTGTCTATGTCCCCTTTCGTGTCCTCTTTCGTGTCCTCTTTGCTCTGTAAATTGATTCGGTGAGTTCTTGAACATTCTTCTTAAATTATTCTGATCTGGAATCGATTAGCAATTTTGACCGAGTTCTTAAATCGATCAAAATTATTTCCTATACTCAGGAGTACACTCGTGATTCTTTGTGATCCGGACTCAGCGCCAACTGAAGCAACCTTGATTGTTGTTCGAACTCGAGATTGAGAGTTGTACTGAACCACTTATTGATCAAGTTCGTGTCCGGTAGGCATCAACCAACGGTGAGTACTTGATTTATTCTTGAATTTGGGACAATTTTCTGAATTAGTTGTTCCTTGTGAATCAATCCTTTCGTTGTGTGTCCTGTTGTTGATGCAGATCTTAATAAGATCGTGTCCGAAATTGGAAGTTACGTGTCCTTTTCATAATCTATTCTATCAGGTAATTTTCTCTTAAATTCTTGATTTAATTATTTTTGGATTTGGTCATAATACCAGTATTTTTTTTGCGTTGCGTTTTGCATGTTCGTGTCTGCTCCTTGTGATATTTGAGCCGTGTCCGAGGACCTACTGTACTCGTTTGTGTGATGAAGTGTCTAGGCGTGTCATGTTGAGTACCTGTTCGTGAGGTGTAGCTGGTTTCAGGGTGATGCATTCTGCATGTTCGTGTTCGGGATCTTACCAGTTCGTATTATGTTGGGTTCGTGTCCTCCTGGATGCTTCAAGTCCAGTCGTAATCATTTTTTAGTTAAGAATTGTGTTCGAACAACCAATCCAGGGGTCCAGAGTTGAGGCAATGGCTGATTTCTATACTAATTCGATTTGGTTGGAGATTTACTTCCCTATATTATTGTAATTATTAGTGTGGAGTTTGTTATTTTTAAGAATTGAATTTAAATCCAGTCTTTTTAAGATTTTGATATTTCATGATTATCATTAAGTCTTGTTGAGAAGTTCATTTTTAGTTTCCTTCTTGCTGTGTTGTGAGTAATATGGGATGTAATGGCTAGGTGTTGTGTTGGCAGGAATCTGGGGCATGATTTATTTCTTTAACTGTTAATTAATTTGTTAAGCACAATTGAGTTGTATAGATGATGTGGTGTTTAGAACATAGGCTTGGTTCTACATGGCCATATTGATTTCTGCTATGATTAGAGCTACTTAAGGAAACCAAGTTTAGGCTTTAGTATTAGCATGATTCTGTGGTTGGTAGTGGCAATGGTTGGCAAATTCTTATAACCATTTTGCATTAAATGTGTTTTAAATGTTACTCAGTAGACAACTAATGCAATGTACAATTAGTACATTATAAATATTTTATAAGCTAGCCTTAAGTAGAAATGGGAATAGCTAGTATTAATGATTAGAAATTAATCAACTTGTACTTAATTAAACAGGAGGATATCCAGCATTACTATCTCCACTTGATTACCCTGAGCAACGCAAGTATATTCCTCGGACTTTTCCATTACTTCATGTCTTTTATTCATGCTTGTATCTCCTGGTTGACACGATGTTTCACGAGATTGTCTTGTATATTGTTCTCTGAGTTTACTTGTGTCTGGGAGGGGAAATACTACAGATGTGTGATCAAATCCGAGTTACTATTCATGTGAATAGCAGAGGCCCTGCATCGTGCATATGGGACCGAAGTCGTACCATTTCATGTTCCCAGAATCTATCCAAGCCGATCACACACTCTGGATGTATTTCGATATATTGCACACATCAGGTTCATTGTGTATTTCATGTTCAGGTTTTATTTTATGTTTCCTGTATTTACTTTACAGTATTCATGTTCAGGTTTCATGTCAGGTTCTCATTTCTCGTACTTTATATTTTCTGTATTAATTTCCATACCATAATGTTCATGTTCATTCCTTGGATATACTTAGCTCCGCTCCTGACTATGATATGTTGCAAGTGAGTTGGAGGCTATCTGTGACAGTTATTACGGGCAGGAGCCTGGAGGCACCTATGAGCTAGCTGGTGTTACTCTGGATTTAGAGGCTGAGGAAGCCTAGCACTTTTTTTTTAGTTTTATTGGACTTTGTATTAGAGACATCAGTTATCTTTTCATTTGCTGGAATTGTAATAACTCTTAGACTTGTATTTGATTCTGGGATTCGATATTAGATGTTGTGGTTTATATTCATTGTTATCTGGACTTGTAGTTTCACTAGATATTGGTACAACTTACTTCTTCTTGTCTAATGATGAAGGCTGGGCATGTCCGACTCGTGTCCGATTATTCGGGAGCGGGTCGTGACATATTTTTAGTGGTGGCCCATGCAGGTCTATCCTAATGGTACCTAGGTATTAGTGTACTATTGGGGTACTTGATTAAACTAGTGAAACTTGATCACAGCATAGGAAAATTGAGAAATAAGGGTATATCAGGTACATTGACATTATAAAAATATTATTTATTTGTAGGTTTTAGGGTTTGTCAATCAACGAAGTTTTCTTTCTATTGCAGGATGGTCATTACGAGGAAGACCGCGGATCAGCCTGGAGTTGCAGGCAGTTCGGGAGAGTCTGCACCAGACGTTCCAGTAGAGCAGCTTCCGTCACCGCCTCCTATCTTTCCCCCGTTGCCCCCGACGATGATGTTCGACGGCGCTCAGGTGATGGCTATGTTCCAGCAGTTCATGGAGTCCCAAAACCACCAGGCCGTACAGTTCAGAGCGACAGTTGTTGATGCACTCATGACTCAGGAGCCGACAGCACCAGCACCAGTAGGACCTCCAGCACCAGCAGCACCGAGACCAGGGACTTCCAGGGACTACCAGAACCTCTGTCCGATGGATTTCTGGGGCCATGAGGGGATCGTATATGCAGATAAGTGGCTGGAAAATACAGAGCGGACGCTAAAGATGGCGAGAATTCCTGATGACTTGAAGATGGAAGTTGCGAGCATGCGACTTTTTGATCTTGCCAGAGCCTGGTACCGAGAGGAGCCCCAGTTAGCTGTGCCCCAGGTTCTCTGGACAGACTTTAAAACTCTATTCAAGAAGAAGTTCTTCCTCGACATTGAGCAAGACGAGCTTCGGATGCAGTTCGAGGCCTTGCAGCAGGGGACCATGACGGTGGCAGAGTATACGTCGGAGTTCACCCAACTCAGCAGGTTCACAGAAAACCTAGTCGGCATGCCAGATGAGAGGGCTTGGAGGTTCAAAAAGGGCCTCACCAGAGAGTTGTGGCATGCAGTAGCGATCAGCCAGGCGGCGACTTATTCGAGCATCCTCAAGATTGCTCAGGCTGTAGAGAAAGAGATGGACCCGAGGCCCAAGAGGGATAGGGACATCGGCAGTAGCAGCTATCGGGCACCGGCGAAGAAGACTCAGATTCAGACTCAGGCGAGGCCACCACAGCTGGCAGCAGTTCAGCATCGTCCCACCAGAGTTTCAGTATTCAGCATCAAAGACAGCAGGGGGTTACTTGCACATACTATCATCCGCCAGGCCACCACGTGGAGGTCTATCGCAAGAGGCTCGGACTTTGCCTATTCTGTGGATCAGATGCACATCAGATGAGAGACTGCCAGCATGCCACAGCCAGACTAACATGAGGACCCCGAGGAGCTGGAGGACCACCACCTGTACCACCCATAGCACTACCCGGCTGCACCCCAGAGAGGAGGACCCGTTCTACCACCTCAGCAGCAGAGATTTGAACAACACTAGCAGCAGCAGAGGAGAGGACCACAGCAGGGACGTGCTTACGTCATGGTTGCAGTTGAGGAGGATGAGGCAGCCCTAGATGTTATTACAGGTTCTATCATTTTATATTCATTTCCTGCCATTGCGTTGTTTGATTCTGGAGCCACGCATAGCTTTGTATCATATGAGTTTCTGTATAGACACGGCTTCACACCTAAGCCCACTAGGAGGAACTGTCGGATTATGACAGGAGGAGGAGTAGTGCCAGTTAGTATGATAGTGGATTACCCTATCACTATAGCTGGGAGGGAGCTTAGGACTCGACTTCTAGTAATGACATTGCCCGGATTTGATGTAGTCCTCGGCATTGACTGGATGAGCGAGTAGTTTGCTGTAATAGACTGCCATGAAGGAAAGGTTACTTTTATCCCGCTTGGAGTTTCGTCGTTCGAGGTCAGAAGACGGATCGCAGAGAGGCTAGAAGGATTCTACTTCGGAGCAGTTACAGAAGACCAGGAGTTGTCGCACCCGTTGATTGCAGAGTTTCTAGATATCTTCCTCGAGGAGTTGCCAGGATTGCCGCCAGATCGAAATATGGAGTTCAGCATCGACTTAGTGCCCAGATCAGCGCCGAAGTCCCAGCTATGCTACAAGATCAACCCGAAGGAAGCTGCAGAGTTGAAGGCCCAGATTGATGAGTTGGAAGACAAGGGTTTTATTAGGTCCAGTACTTCACCGTGGGGAGCACCGGTACTCTTCGTACCGAGAAGGATGGGACTGTGAGAATGTGTGTCGATTACCGTGCACTCAATAACATCACCATCAAGATTAAATACCCGTTGTGGATTGATGAGCTGTTTGATCAGCTGAGTAGGGCGAAGGTCTTTTCCAAGATTAACCTTCGGTCGGGGTATCATCAGATGAAGGTTCGGGAGCAGGATATTCCGAAGAAAGCTTTTAATACTCTTTACGGCCAGTATGAATTTTTGGTGATGTCGTTCGGACTCACCAATGCCCCAGTAGTGTTTATGAACTTGATGAATAAAGTTTTTTACAAGTATTTGGATAAGTTTGTCATCGTCTTCATTGACGACATCTTGATATATTAGAAGACCGAGGAGGAGTATGTGGAGCACCTACGAATTATTTTGGAGACCCTGCGGAAGGAGAAGCTGTACGGAAAGCTCTCGAAGTGCGAGTTCTTCTTGGACAAAGTGGATTTCTTGGGGGCATGTGGTGACTAGAGAGGGAATTTCTGTGGATCCCAAGAAGATTGAAGCTGTGGAAGCTTGGGTGCCTCCCAAGTCAGTAGCTGAGATTCGTAGTTTCCTGGGGCTAGCAGGATACTACCGGAATTTCGTGAAATATTTTGCCAAGATAGCAGAGCCAATGACCAAGCTTACGCGGAAGGCCGAGGAGTTCATCTGGAGTGACGCCTGCCAGTCAACATTTGAAGAATTGAAGAGAAGACTCACTACAACACCAGTTCTAGCTTTGCCATCCGGATCTGGAGGATATGCTGCGGGTTTACGCACTCAATTTCGGCAGATCGTGGGAGGATCACTTGCATCTTGTGGAGCTTGCCTATAACAACAGTTATCAGGCTAGCATCGAGATGACACCGTTCGAGGCACTGTATGGACGGAGATATCGTACACCTTTATCCTGGGATGATGTTGGCGAGAGGCTTTGCTTGGGCCAGAGATGGTGGTAGATTCGGCCGAGAATATCGGACTGATCAGATAGCATCTCAGAGTTGCACAAGATCGGCAGAAGTACTGGGCAGATAGCAGCAGATGGCCACTGGAGTTCGCAGTTAGTGATAGAGTGTTCCTGAAGATCTCGCCGACCAGAGGCATCATCCGTTTTGGCAGAGGTGGAAAGCTTAGCCCCAGATATATCAGACCCTTCGATGTGATGGCACGGATTGGCGAGGTGGCATATCGATTAGCGCTTCCAGCTATTTTGGAAGGAGTGTATGACGTCTTCACGTGCCCCAGCTTCGACGCTATATTTCAGATCCAAGCCATATGGTGGACTATTTAAAGCTAGAAGTGGGTTCAAGCTTGACTTACGAGGAGCAGCCAGTGGAGATCCTTGATCGGAGAGAGAAGCAACTGCGAAATCAGACTATTCCACTTGTCCGAGTCATGTGGAGACATCATTCTTCGGGAGAGTACATATGGGAGCGCGAGGACGAGATGAGGGAGCGATATCCCAATTTGTTTGCTTGATTGTATTGTTGTTTTAAGAATGGTAAATACATGACTTGTGTTTAAAACATTCATTAGTCGTGTTCTCACTTTTGAGGTTTTATTTTTGTTCTTCAATTTCGAGAACGAAATTATTTTAAGGGGAGAGATTTGTCACTCTACTTTTTCAGTATTTTCAAAACCTAAATTTATTTCCTGATTAATGATTAATTATTTAATTGATTTTCAAATAGTGAGTTTTTATAACTATTTTGGAGGGAATTGAATTAGAGCAAGATTTCAAATTTTAAAAGTTTGTTGTAACTAACAATTAGTGGTCCCCACCTTTTCTAACTGATTTTTAGAATTTTATGCAATATGTGAAAAGGGCAGGGGCTTGAGTGTTAATAAGCCATTTAGTGGGGGGGTTTGTTAAAATCCTTTTCTTATTTAGTTCATTCCCGAAGAGAGAGGAAGCAATTCCTCCATTCTTCACTCTCGGCTAAATTTCGAGAGCTGAGCTCTTTATTCTTCCCCCAAATCCTTGCGGGACCAAACCCTAACCGACCGGTCGACGACATCAACTCCGGCGATAGCGACGAGGGCGGGTCTCTTCTCCGGTGTTTGAGCTACCGTAGCAGTGCCATCACTTCGGCGACAACAGTAGCTAGGGATCGTCGTCCCCTGTGAGCATCTTCTCCGACGGCGACAACCGCGGCGATGGCGAGGCGACTTCACTCCTGCGATGGCTGGGATTTGTCATCTCCTCCACGAGTTCTTCTCTGGTGATCGCTCGACACCGCGTGTCCGTGTCCCCTTTCGTGTCCTCTTTGCTCTGAAAATTGATTCGGTGAGTTCTTGAACATTCTTCTTAAATTATTCTGATCTAGAATCGATTAGCAATTTTGACCGAGTTCTCAAATTGATCGAAATTATTTCCTGTACTCAAGAGTACACTCGTGATTCTTTGTGATCCGGACTCAGCGCCAACTGAAGTATCCTTGATTGTTGTTCGAACTTGAGATTGACAGTCGTACTGAACCACTTATTGATCAAGTTCGTGTCCGGTAGGCATCAACCAACGGTGAGTACTTGATTTATTCTTGAATTTGGGACAATTTCCTGAATTAGTTGTTTCCTGTGAATCAATCCTTTCGTTGTGTGTCATGTTGTTGATGCAGATCTTAATAAGATCGTGTCCAAAATTGGAAGTACGTGTCCTCTTCATCGATCTATTCTATCGGGTAATTTTCTCTTAAATTCTTAATTTAATTAGTTTTGGATTTGGTCGTAATACTAGTATTGTTTCTGCGTTGCGTTTTCCATGTTCGTGTCTGCTCCTTGTGATATTTGAGCCGTGTTCGAGGACCTACTGTACTCGTTCGTATGATGAAGTGTCCAGGCGTGTCGTGTTGAGTACCTGTTCGTGAGGTGTAGCTGGTTTCAGGGTGATGCATTCTGCATGTTCGTGTTCGGGATCTTACCAGTTCGTATTATGTTGGGTTCGTGTCCTCCTGTGGATGCTTCGAGTCCAGTCGTGATCATTTTTTAGTTAAGAATTGTGTTTGAGCAACCAATCCAGGGGTCCAGAGTTGAGGCAATGGCTGATTTCTATACTAATTCAATTTTGTTGGAGATTTACTTCCCTATATTATTGTAATTAATAGTGTGGAGTTTGTTATTTTTAAGAATTGAATTTAAATACAGTCTTTTTATGATTTTGATATGTCATGATTATCATTAAGTCTTATTGAGAAGTTCATTTTTAGTTTCCTTCTTGCTGTGTTGTGAGTAATATGGGACGGAATGGCTAGGTGTTGTGTTAGTAGGAATCTGGGGCATGATTTATTTCTTTAACTGTTAATTAATTTGTTAAGCACAGTTGAGTTGTATAGATGTTGTGGTGTTTAGTACATAGGCTTGGTTCTACATGGCCATATTGATTTCTGCTATGATTAGAGCTACTTGAGGAAACCAAGTTTAGGCTTTAGTATTAGCATGATTCTGTGGTTGGTAGTGGCAATGGTTGGCAAATTCTTATAACCATTTTGCATTAAATGTGTTTTGAATGTTACTCAGTAGACAACTAATGCAATGTACAATTAGTACATTTATAAATATTTTATAAGCTAGCCTTAAGTAGAAATGGGAATAGCTAGTATTAATGATTAGAAATTAATCAACTTGTACTTAATTAAACAGGAGGATATCCAGCATTACTTCATGTCTTTTATTCATGCTTGTATCTCCTGGTTGACATGATGTTTCACGAGATTGCCTTGTATCTTGTTCCCTGAGTTTACTTGTGTCTGAAAAGGGAAATACTACAGATGTGTGATCAAACCCGAGTTACTATTCATGTGAATAGCTTAGGCCCTTCATCGTGCACGCGGGACCGAAGCTATACCATTTCATGTTTCCTGAATCTACCCAAGCCGATCACACACTCTGGATGTATTTCAATATATTGCACACATCAGGTTCATTATGTATTTTATGTTCAGGTTTTATTTCATGTTCCCTGTATTTACTTTACAGTATTCATGTTCAGGTTCTCATTTCTCATACTTTATATTTTCTGTATTCATTTCCATACCATGATGTTCATGTTCATTCCTTGGATATACTTAGCTCCGCTCCTGACTAGGATATGTTGCAGGTGAGTTGGAGGCTATCTGTGACACTTATTACGGACAGGAGCCTGGAGGAACCTATGAGCTAGCTGGTGTTACTCTGGATTTAGAGGCTGAGGAAGCCTAGCACTTTTCTTTTAGTTTTATTGGACTTTGTATTAGAGACATCAGTTATCTTTTCATTTGCTGGAATTGTAATAACTCTTAGACTTGTATTTGATTCTGGGATTCGATATTAGATGTTGTGGTTTATATTCATTGTTATCTGGACTTGTAGTTTCCCTAGATATTGGTACTGCTTACTTCATCGTGTCTAACGATGAAGGCTGAGCTTGTCCGACTCGTGTCCGATTATTCGGGAGCGGGTCATGACATTACTCTTACCTATTACTTGTGTCTGAAACGGATACATCAGTAATAAAGTCATGAAAAGATCATCAGTTCGTTATTCCATGCAAATCAAATGCACAAGGCCGCTTCTTATTCAAAGTATTTCAAATTTTTAGAAAATTCAAATTTGAAAACTTTGAAGGGTGTTTTATAGAAGCTAAAAATTGCTACAAAGAACATATTGTGCTGGACAAATGACAAATGGCACTCAGAAACAAATGGCGCTCAGAAAATAAATAGCGCTCATAATCAAATAGCGCTCAAAAATAAATGGTGCTTAGAAGAATGGCGCATGATCCCACATGGCAAGCTTCCTCGAGAAGCTCAAGCGCTCGTCATAATGACTGACAAACACATCAGTCGAGGAAAACCTTTTTGAATCCCGAGCGCGCGACGCTTGAAAAGATTGTGTCAGATTTTGTAATCATGACTAATAGCTGCCTCGCAATATTTATCATTTGGCACGATATAGTCATTATTTTACAGATTTAAATGGAGGAGAGGGCGCTAATCATCAAATAGCGCCAAGCGCCATTTAGCAATCAGTACCAATTGATCAAATCATCATCCAGAAGCAGTTAGATGACGTGGCACGCATGCCTCTAATCTCGAAAAACATGTACGTGATACTGCCCACGACCAAGCGCATCTCTCTCACAGAATACCATGCGTCCCAAGCAGTTAACCAACCGCTCGCGCCAATGGATGATGGCCGCCAATTGCTAGTGTGTGCCAATCAGAATAACTGGCTGACAGTTATTTCAAAACTCTATAAATAGAGTTCCAAATCGCTTCTCAAGTATTACTAATGATCATAATCTTCTAACAAATTGCTGCTACACTCTCCAGATGTTGTCTTCTTCAACATCGCATCGTCCAAGGGATAAAGTGATTGTCTTCTGATCAGATTCCTACAATTGTACTTCCCAGAAATCAAATTGTACTCTTGTACCTTTTTTAGTTTGTAATCAAACTTTTGTTTTTGCAAACAGGATGAGAAAATCATATTCTAGGTTATAATAGGATTTCCTAAATAGAAATAAAATAGGAATCTTATTATACCTAAGATATTCCATCAACATCCTATTTTAGATCATAATAGAATTTTCTAAAATAAGAATCATATTATATCTAAAATAGCACAACCCCAATTATGGACATCCAAATCTAATCAAATCATGAAATACTTAACTAGATTTGGATTCCACAAATATGTTGTTACCAAATCCAGACTGGACTCCGACACTATGGCTAGAGAAGATCGAAGAGGAATGATCATCAAAAATTTTAGGTTATTAACGTCTGCACACATCTCTCTACCCCTGTTTTTCAAACTGCATATCTATGTGAGTTTCAAGAAGTAGATTAAGGTTGAACTCTATCAAGATCTCACTTATGTTCACTTCATCTGTACTTTTAAACCAGTGTGGTGGTTGTATGTTAAATGAACTAGCAATATGATCAGGGAATCGAGGACCGAAATCTACTTTCTTTTTCGATATAGACAACCATTGAATCGCTCAAGTACTTATCTTCCATCTTGTTAAGTTAGAAATCGATTAGTTAGAAACCTAATATTAAGTGCTTTGGTAAGTCCATTAGAATGTTAATAAAGTTCTCAAAGCAAAAGGACTAATTGCTAATGGCATGCAAAACAAGGATTTTAACTATAAATTGCTAGTGTACCCACCTGGGATGCCTATCTTAAAGTATTTTATCCATCTTAGATATACAAAATCCTATATTATAAAGAAATATAGGTGTTTACTTTTGCGAGTACTCGACAACTATGTTGGGCGGGCACAAAAAAGATACGACATGTACGATACAGTCATTAACAATAGACATTTTTGTCATGCCCTAGTATATGTACTATGGAGTGTGATTGTAATGTCCACAATATGTCATGGATATGACACCGATTTTTGGTATGCGCAACTTGAGGCTTCCTTTTAGTTGACAAGTACTCTATTTTTGATCTCTTGCAACATGGGGACAACATCTTTCATCAGAAATCTTTCGTTTGGTAAGTCCTTTGAACAATGTAAGCCCACCTCTATGATAGATGAGAGGCATCTATGCAAAATGTTCACTCCGTCTGAATGCTGCTGCAGGTTGGTAAACTCGGTTCTAAGGATATTGTTGTCTACAATCTCCATCATAGTAGTTGGATATGCATTGCATACCCATTGCCTCAGATTTAATTCCCCACTGAACATTGTGTCGACTGGCTTCTTTCCTGTGACTAATTCAAGCAGCAGAATCCCAAAGCTGTAGACATCTCCCCTTATTGTAACTCCTCTAGTTGACCCGTACTCTGTTGCACATATTGTAGTTAGCAACATAGTAAATTAGCACAAGTTATTATTGGAAAATAATGAGAAGTACCTGGAGCCATATAGCCGACAGTGCCTGTGTTGTTAGTCGGTGTTGTAGAGTTGTTGTCAATGAGCATCAGTTTGGCAATGCCAAAGTCGCTTATTTTTGCGACCATGTCTTCGTCCAACAGAATGTTGCTAGGCTTCAGATCACAATATACAATAACATGATGATGTTGGTGATGAAGGTAGTCTAAGCCCATGGACACATCCAACATTATGTTTATCCTTTGGAGTAGGGTCAAGCATTGGTTTTCAGAGTACAACCACTTGTCCAGGCTTTGATTTGGCATGAACTCGAGAACCAATGCCTTGAACTCTAAGTTTGAACAAGTACTGATGATCTTGACAAGATTTCTATGGCGAACCTGGCCCAAAGTACAACATTCTGCATCAAAACTCCTTGAAGCCCCTTCAACTTCTAAATTCAAGACTTTCACTGCAACGACCAACCCATCATCTAGGCTTCCTTTATATACCTTGCCAATGCTACCTCTTCCTAGTAAGTTGGCTTCACTGAAGTTGTCGGTCGCACGAGCTAGCTCAAAATATGGAATCCATCTATGATAATTCAAACATGGTGACTCCTCCATAAATGAGGTCTTGGCCTTCTTCCTTATAATTTTTTTCACCAAGAGAGAAAAGCAAGCGAGAAACACTACGACAGAAGCTATTGATGGGAGGACATATTTGAGCAATCGTAATTTCGCTCTTGAAGTAGATGTCGTGACATTTGTAGGGCAAGGTGGAAATTTAAATTGAGGTGCTCCACATAATGCTCGATTTTCCATCAAAGATGTGATGCTGACATTTGAGAATATTTTTCCCTCTGGTATTTCTCCTTCCAACATATTGAAGGAGAGGTCTAGACTATTCATGTAGGATAGGTTTGAGAAGGACTTAGGTATGACACCAGAGAGAAAATTATGCGAAAGATTTAGATATTTGACATTGAATAATCTACCGAGTTGTTGAGGAATTTGGCCATGGAACGAATTATTTGAAAGATCTAAATATGTAATACTTTGGAGTTCCCCAAGAGCACTAGAGATGTTACCTGACAGCTGATTACTCCGTAGATCTATATAGTCTATGGCCTTCAATTTGGCCATCTGCGGGAGGAGTAAGCCCTCAAATCTGTTTTTATTAAGGTCAAGATAAATGAGACTTGTTAGGCTCAATAAACTCAAGGGAATGCTTGATGATAACTTGTTCACAGCTAATTGAAGGATTTGTAGCCTGCTAATGTTGCCGATAGAATCTGGTATTTGCCCCGAGAATTCATTCTCTGCAAAGGATATTAGTGCCAGGTTTGTCATTAGACCGATATTGGTTGGTATCGATCCTGTAAGTCTATTAGAACCCAGATACATCGTTTGGAGCTTCGCCACCCTCCATAGTGTCCTAGGAATCGTTCCTGTCAGCTCATTAGTTGACAGAGCTAGAGAAATCAGGCTGCTCAAATTCCCTAGTCCTGCAGGGATGCTTCCTATGATGTGGTTCTGGGAAACAAGAAAATATTCAAGATTCGTTGATAGATTTCCGCATGCATCCGGAAGAACACCTTCAAATTGATTAGCCATCGCTACAAGAGTATTTAAATCCCTACAGTTTGTGAGAGATGCGATGAAATCAAGCCCTCCCGATAGAGCATTTCCTGCCATGCGCAAGTTCCGAAGGAATGGCATTGAATTGGCAAGTGTAGCTGGCACCGGTCCGGTGAGATTGTTACTCGAAACTGAGAGAAGGATCATCTTGGAAGCATTCCCGAATGAAATTGGTATCGAGCCTTCAATACCATTCATATCCAAGTAAAGATATTGGAGATTCACTAGATTCCCCATCTCCTCAGGAATTTCCCCTTCCAAGTCATTAAAGGCCAGAGAGAGGTACTGGAGCTTCGTGAGGTTGCCTATCGAAGCCGGGATGGCTCCGGTGAATTGATTTTGTCCCAGGGACAATTTCACAAGCTCCGACAGGTTCCCGAATGAGGATGGTACACTTCCGGTTAACTTATTTCTAGCGAGGTCAATCCGTCGAAGTGTCGAACATTGGGCAAGGCAATATGGGACCTGTCCAGTCAGCAAGTTGTCCGTGATCGATATGTTGTCTATTCGAGGGAGCATTGCTGGTATGGGGAGAGAGCCGGAGAGGTTGTTATAGGACAAGTTTATGATGACGAGCGAAGACATGTTGAATATCGATGGAGGGATCGGACCGGAGAGGAGGTTCTGTCGGAGGAGGAGCGTTGCGAGCCGGGGAAGCCGGCCTAGGGTGTCGGGGATGGTGCCGGAGAGGGAGTTGTTGGAGAGGTCGAGAGAAGAGAGGAAGGAGAGGTTGGAGAGGTGGGGAGAGATGGTGCCTTGCAAGGAGAAGCTGCTGAGGTTGAGGGAGACGACCCTCGGCCGACGCCGGCTGCAGCCAACACCAACCCAAGTGCAGAAGGGGGCGTCCGTGGTCCAGTTTGCTGCGATGATAATGCCGGAAGCATCACCACCACTAGTAGTGCTGGCAGCTTTGAAAGCGAGCAGGGATGAGAGGTCGGTGGAGTTGTCGAGTGCTCCGATGGCAGCAGATGTTGCTGAGAATAGACTTAATGCAAGCAGCAGGAGGAGGAGGAAGAAGAGTAGGCATTGGTTGCCTGAGAATAGAAATGCCATGTCTCTGTATATATGTAGCCTTTATTATTTTTGATTGGATTGATAGAAGTAGTGATCAGTGAGTCTCTTCTTATAATGACTTTGAAGAGGCACATAAGTCAAGCAAGAAATGTGCACTGACTGACTAGAGAGAATGGGGACTGTGTATCCGGTCCTCATCCACCATCCATCTCCGGTCATGATCCACCAAATGGAGAATAGAAATGCATGCACATCCATGTCTCTATATATTTACTTCTTTTTTTTGTTTGATACTGCAACTTTGTCAACGGTTTGTGACTGCTAGTCGATGTGGTGGCCGGTTATTGGTCCCTTTGTCTGGGTGGAGTCCGACAATAGCAGAGGGGTAATGATTGACTGTCATGTTGGGCTGCGGTCACGTCCGCGTTTACAACCCGCAAGCAAAATATTATTTATTTTTATTTTTATTTTAAATTTGGTTGGTAGAACAGTGAGCCGATAATGAATTAGAACTGAGTTGTAGTCAAGAGTACGTACGCACATAGACTTTGATGGATGAACAAGTGTATGAAGCGGCTGGTCAATTAAGGAAACTCTCAACGAAACGTGCACTGACCGAAACCATTTTTTTTAGTAAATGTGAGGGTGATCGATCCACCGTCTGTCTCCGGTCCTCATCCACCATCTCTCTTTTCTTCGGCTGTGGCTGTGCAAACCATTTACTAAACCTTGTACATGCGGTCATGTTCTGTACAATAATATAGTTTTAGGTAGCTTAGTTGTAAAGAAAAAAAATGGCAAAATATTTAACGGAGAAACATTCTGCCACTGTTACCGATGCACAAATTTTGCCAGATTGACATAAATATTTAATATTGGCTTATATGGTTCGCAGAAAGGAAAGAAAAGGAAATTAATTCTTTGATTTTTTATGTTTTTTTTTTCTTTGAGAAATTACAATTTCAATTAATTTTTTCGATGTTTGGGTGGAGGGGATCATTTTCTCCTCTATTTTTCTTCCACTTAGGAATCCTTTTCAATGTTTTCATTTCCTACTCATTTCCTTTAGCATTCAAACACAAGAAGGGAATGACTTTCCTTTCCTGTTGCCTTGATTCCGCAAACCAAACATGGCCTATATGTACAGGTGGTATTACGGGATGGAAGAGAGAATAAGAGAAGTGACAATCACCTCTAGCCTAGTGGCTGAGGTAGGAGGCATTTGCCCCATCTATCTGGGTTCGAACCGGGATGGACGTGTATTATTCCTTCCATTTATAATAATGGTGGAAGTTTGGGACATTGGGCCCAAAAGGCATACAATGCAGCGTGCAAAAAGTCACGTTATAATTTTAGATAATATGCAACCGGACCAAGAGCCTCCGATACCTCTATTGTATATCATGCCACGTTATCCTACAGGAAGTGTTTAGCCAGAGACAAACACGCCCCATATTTTAGGCACAAAGTCACGAGTCATGTCTGACTGGTTAGGGTCCTTTTGGCTGACGAGAGCACTTCTTGGCAGGCTAGCGAGGACACGTCTCAATAGGATGGCATGTCAGACTGGTTCAAGGACTTTTTATGTTGGATACTATATGCAGATATTAACGACTCCATCAAGGTCGATACCCACTCAGGACTCGAGGAGGATGGTGGTTCAGATGCCCCAAGGAGGATAAGGCGCAAAGGAATTAGCAACTACATCTTAGAACTGGACGTCAAAGGGATTACATACGACTTGCTACGTCAGGTAGCTGAGAAATGCACTACAAGAAAATATGACTTACTAAGGTTAAGAACTGTTTTAATAAACGTCTACACCATCTCAAATATTATTTGGAACGATATTTGGGACGGATTTAAAAGGTGTTATTAGGATAGCGTGGCAAAATCTTAATGGACGAAAAAAATCCATCCTAATTATTTTTTAAGTGTGTTAAAACAACCGTCTCAAATGTGTATAAATTCTCACATTTATGCGACGATTCATCAAGTCGTTGCAAAGGGTAAGTATTTATAATGGAATAAAATTGTATTTAATAATTTGGCAGCGATTTGTTAGGGCCGGATTGAGAAGAGTAACAAACCATATACTTCAGTTTTAGAACTGTTAAGTTTTGTTTTGTAAAAGCTTTACTCCTAAGAGCTTTTTTGATAGCAACAAATCTATTCCAAAAACTAATAACCGCCATCTAATTATCATGAAATTATTACTTTCCTTGTCCCTCCTATAAGACATACAATTATAATCCATATACAACTAATAAAAATAAAAATATTTTAGTAATGTTTCTTGAAAGTATTATCACTACTTTTGACCACTTTCAACGAAAGCAACGAAAGACAAAAACTCTTCAAAAGTAAGTTCAACCAAATTTCTAATATATGCCCACTTTCACCCTCACTTTCCTCCAACCAAACAACCCCATACTTAAAATGAAACAAACACGAATTAGTACTTGTGAAATAAGGGTCAATACTTCCTGGCAAGAGCTTTGGACTCATCAGTCTTCTCCTTAGCTGCCGACGTGGGAGGGTATTGTAAGATCCATTCCCAGATTTTATATTTCTAAAATTTTCGATATTTAATTTTTCTCGTAATTTTAAACTAAATCATAATTTTCTGCTAAAATTCATTTGTGACTGTAGTAGAAAATTTGACTCTTAGTTTTAGACATGAAGTCATTAAGATGTGGTACTTGCCTTTTTCGATGAAGTGGAGCAAAATAAAAAATTAAAAAATCGACATTTTGCATACGCATAACGGTGAAGTAGTGAGAAGTGGAAAGTCCTTCATTTGGGTGCTTTAATGAAGTGTAGGTTACAAGTGAAAATTTTAAGGTTTGGTGTTTGGTTAATTGGTTGTTGAAGTGAGTGGAAAAGTGTAACATTTTATTGAACTGACATAAATAATAATAATAAATTAAAGTGGAGGCGAAGTGGTCCTCCAACCAAACACGCGAAGTGTGAAAGGGAAATTCCCACTTCCACGCTCCAATTCGGAGAGAAAAAAAATCATGTGTCAAAACTCCAATTTTAGGGCAGACAAGATTTACTGTTTATGTCAAATCATACTAAATCCTATATGTAAATCCTCCAATCAAATGAAGTAGTCAAAAATGTGAATTTTGACCAATCCCGTGCTCCAAATCCGCTAACCAAACAGTCCCTAAGCCCAAGATTGTCTTGGATTTGGCCATAAATTTATCAACCACATCACTACAACAAAAATACCTTTTTATGACGGCTAAAAGGCGTCATAAATGACATTTTATAACGATTTTTTCTAAGCTCGCAGTCGTTATAAAAACTAGTGTTATAAATATTTTATAAAAGCGTTATAATTTTTTTGTTTATATATAACATTTTTATCCTAAAAACGTTATAAGTGAGACGAACATATATAACATTTATTTTGCAAAGTGTTATAAATAAGTTACATAATATATATATATATATATATATATATATATATATATATATATATATATATATATATATATATATATATATATATATATATATATATTACTTATTTTCGAAGTGTTATAAATATGAAATCTATATATAATACTTTTTTCAAACTATTATAGATGTTTTGGACACACATATATCTCACTTGTCAAAGCGTTATAAAAAGCAATATTCAATACTGCTCAATTCCAAAACATTCATTTCGAACCAGACAACATAAATTATTTTAATACAAATTTAACAGACACTTGAAACATTCTTTTCAAAAAATATTAATCATATTCCAAAAGTACATAATACCACTATCTTAATTATATTTTTTAAATATATCCAAATACATGTGTATATACATCTTAATTTCATTTTTCAGGGCACCGACCCTCAAAACTGTTAGTATAGCTTCCTTTGGCTTCAATATCAACACCACCAAAATTGTCGGCATCCATTCAAAACTATCAACACGTACAACACCCTCGAAAACGGTCAGGGAGAACCCTGAAAATTATTACATCAAGTATCAACTCCTAGAAATCAGATGACAAGGGATAATCACAAAGATTTTGCTAAAATATTTGTGCATCAAAAAGGATCCAAAAGGAACTACATCAGTTTATAATCAAAACATCCTAGACACGCTACAAGAAAATAACCTTTTTATGACGGCTCGTATAGGAAGTAGCTAATGCATCCCTATCCAGTTTTGGAAGAAGAAACATAGCTTGAATCTCGACTTGTTTCAAACAAACTTGCGGCCAGAGACGATGAATCTTCCTGAGAGATACCAATTACCACCTTGAAGTTCTTTCTTAGACTGAAATAACTTACATTAAAAGGCAAGCTTTTCTTTTACTTTTTGGTTCTCCTTTGGGAATCAACTATTCTCTGTACTAGCTAGTACATCTCTCTTGACCACTCGGCACAAAGCAAATGCTCCCTAGAAGAAGAGAAAGACAATTGTTATAGAATGTATGAAATGTAGTCGATGTTGGTTGACAAAGCATCTACATTTATATAACAGGAAATTAACACCAAAACTAAAAGCCGATACTGATCAGTTTCGATTAAAAGAAAGAGAAGACTGTAAGCTTGATCTTAGAAGCATTAAGCTATTAAGAAAGAAAACTAAAACTAAAATCTGATACTCTGTTTTGATTAAAAGGAAGTACAAAATGAGTGTAAGGAAATTAGACATTGGGATAGAAAGGATAAGGAAGCCTGGCCTTCCAACAACCAATACCGCCAATGCGGTTGTACCATAAGCGAAAGCAGAAGGTAATTTCTAAAGGTACTCCACATTTTACTTCAGGACAGCCCAGTCATAGGACTGCCAACTTATTGGCGGTCCAAACATAAAGTAGGACTGCCTAAAGAATTTGAATATTAAGATGAACTGTGAACGAAGTTGGGAGGCCTCCTTAATGATAGGACTGCCAACTTTGATGAAAAATGCGTATGAAATTGCAAATACAAATCCAGTATCAGCCCTGCCTCTCAGCTCTCGTTTCCAGCTCAGGACCCTTGTTAGCAATCATCCGAATAAAACGTATTATACGCGAATTTTTCCATATCTTTCAGAAACGTATTATACTTGCGTACTTTTGAAAAATTCAAACCAGTACTTGGATTTTAAGCATGCGAAGTTTTTAACGTGTTCAGTATAAATTATTGAAAAATTTGGCAAAAATACATGGTGGGAACATGTTTAATTAACCAAATTTGAAAACATATTTAAGAATGTGAATTTTCTAACCTTAGTATTTACATTTTTAAAAATATTTGACCGAACTTTTGAATGTATTTTATTTGCACTTAGTCGATTTATACTCGTACTTTTGTTGTCCCGAATTTTTTTCGTTTGCCAAATTGCTAACAAGGCTCAGGACTAGCATTGTTTGTCTTCGTCATCATATGTAAATTGGTAATTCGTACCTCACATCACAAAAGTAACACATTTATGAAGATATTATACAATGGTACCAAATAAAAAATATAAGACATAAATAGGAAGTATATTTTTGTGAGATTGCGTCAATGAGCATTAGAAAATATAAACAAAAATATTTTAAAATTCGCGAGGCAGTGAAAAACTATTAAAAACCTGGAAGAAAGACTATGATGACAGAGTAACATAATGTTCAATCATAAATTGAAGTGATCCTTTCTTTTTGTCCACCAATAGATTCTGAGGATTCAAATCCCTGACACAATTGCAAAAAAGGAACAACTATCAAACATACCTCCTACTTATCATTGAGCTACAGGTAACATGTATACATGTACGAAATTTTATTCCACTGCTGCTCAAAATATACAAAATGGTGCAAAGGCAACCTGCAATAATTACTTTGTTTGGGTATAAATGCCAAAAATAAGGGAACTCTCAAAAGCTCTCCTGATAAAAGAAGATGGTGTGCCTCTATATAGTCCTTTCACCCGACAACATAAAAAAGACTGGAAATTATTGAATGAATTTGAAGTTTGACGAGGAGTCTACAACTCCAAATATATAATAACTTAGGCTGCGTTTGATTGGGCTTTTTTTCCATGAAAAATATTTCCATCACAAATTTTCTACCAATTGTAGTTTTGATAGCTTATATTTTCCATGGAATTATTTTCCAAAAAACTATCATTTTCTATATTTACATCTAAAATGGTGGAAAATGAAATTTGTCCAACCCATAGAAAAGTATTATTTTCCACGAAAAATAATTATTTTTCGTGGAAAATAATGGCAATCAAACACCCAAATTAAGTTTTTCATGGAATTTTCTTCCTAGGAAAATAATTCCATGGAATTAATTTCTTTTTCATATATTTTCCACCTTGCAATCAAACGCGCCCTTAGAATTTGAAAATATTCACGAATGTCAAGTATAATGCTAGTCTCGCCAGCGAATATCTGGCAGTCATGAGCTTATATTGAGTAATCTTGGAGGCATAATATCATGGCAGCAAGATTTGTTCAAAGAAAATTTCATTTCTACTAATTGGAACTTTATGTGTACATGACTAAAAACAATGCTGAAGTCCTAACTGAATATCCAAAGCTCATTACTGAAACTAATCGTCATGTAAGTAGAGAATAATTGTTGTGTGTATTTTATTGATGGGCTACTCAACTACTTATAGGGAGTCTAGCTCCTCTTCATATTACATTTTCCAATGTGGGACTAAATCCCTTATTAGTTCTCAACACTCCCCCTCAAGATGGGCGATAGATATTAATCATTCCCATCTTGTTACATAGCTTCGACAGACTTACTGAACTAAGACCCTTAGTCAGACAGTCTGCCACTTGTTATTCTGAGCGAACATGATCAATCTTCAGTATCCCTTGTTCTAGCTTTTCTTTGATGAAAAATCGATCGATCTCGATGTGCTTCGTTCTGTCGTGCTGAACTGGATTGTTAGCTATACTTATTGCAGCTTGACTATCGCTCAGAAGACGTAATGGTGCTCCCTTGTCCAGCTTCAACTCTGTCAGCAACGCTTTCACCCACAGCAACTCCGACACTCCTAAAGCCATTGCTCTGTATTCTGCTTCAGCTGTAGACCGTGCTACCACAGACTGTTTATTGCTTCTCCATGAGACCAAGTTTCCTCCTACAAAGACACAATATCCCGTGGTAGACCTTTTATCGTCTATGCAGCTCGCCCAGTCTGCATTGCAGTATCCCTCAACTTCTATACATCCATTCTTCTTGAACCATAGCCATTTCCCCGGCGTCCCTTTCAGATATCTCAAGATCTGAAATACTGCATCCATATGACCCGTTCTTGGATCATGCATGTAGCGACTTAATACACTCACCGCAAATGAAATATCAGGGCGAGTGTGTCCCAGATAAATCAATCTCCCTACAAGTCGTTGATATCTTTCACGATCGACTGGCTCTCCTGCTTCTGCTCCCAACTTGCACTTCTGGTCAATTGGAGTGACTGCAGCTTTGCATCCCAGCATCCCTGTCTCCTTCAGCAGATCTAGTGTGTATTTTCTCTGTGAGAGAACAATTTCTTGTTCGCCTTCACATATCTCGATACCTAGAAAGTATCTCATCGCTCCTAGATCCTTCACTTCGAACTCCTTCGCGAGTTTTGACTTCATCTTAGCAATCTCGGCTTTGTTATCACATGTGATCACTATATCATCCACATATACAGCAAGTATAGTGATGTGGCATCTTGCATGCTGGAGGAAGACCGTATGATCTGCATTTGTTTGACGGTATTCCATGCCTGTAACAGCCTTTCTGAATCTGTCAAACCAGGCTCGAGGAGATTGCTTGAGCCCGTATAGCGACTTCTTCAGTTTACACACCTTTTCTTGCGACGTCCCTCCGTCTGATTCCGTCGTGTAGCACCTTGGCGGGAGCTCCATGTATACTTCTTCTTGCAGGTCCCCATGAAGAAAGGCATTCTTCACATCCAGCTGGTACAGCTTCCACCCATAGTTCGCTGCAATGGAGACCAGAGTTCTCACGGTGCTCATTTTTGCTACTGGGGCAAACGTCTCATCATAGTCTATGCCATATGACTGTGTGAATCCTTTTGCAACCAACCTCGCCTTGTACCGCTCTACTTTTCCTTCTGGCGTCTCTTTCACTGTGTACACCCATTTGCATCCCACAGCTTTCTTCCCTTTGGGTAATGGAACCAGCTCCCATGTCTTATTTTTCTTCAGTGCCCCAAGTTCTTCAATCATTGCAGCTTTCCACCTTGGATCTTTCTTTGCTTCCTGCCAACACTTGGGCAACGAAGTAGAGTCTAACGATGCAATGAATGCTCGATAATTCGAAGAAATGTTAGAATAAGACAAGAAGTTGGCAATATCATGTTCGTAATCATCAAAACGAGCAGGAGCCTTACCCGCATTGATGCGAGAAGATCTCCTTAAGGGAGCAATAGGTGGTGGAGAGATCATACCATCCGAGTCGGAGAGATCCGCATCAGAATTCGAGTAATTCAGTGCGGGGGCAACATCTTCAGGAGTTGGAGCAGGAGTAGACGAGGGACATGGTACAGTAGGCACAGGGCACGGCATAGGCACAGTACTGGACTTCTGTTGTCTCCTTCTGTAGACTTGGAGCTCCTTTTCCCTTGTCTGCTGCTCTCCCTGCGTAACATATGTATCTTCTTCTTCATTCTCTGTATCTTAGTCACTGTGCTCTCCCCCTTTCGTCCAGTTTTCTAACCGGACACGGAACCGATCTGACGACCACATTTGGGCTTATTATTCCCCCTCACATCGAACACCATCTGTGTTAGGTGTGTCACCAAATGCTGAACCTTCATCCGAACCATAGTATGGTTCGAGTTCTCTGAATGTAACGTCCATGCTGACAAACATCTTCCGCTCGATTGGACTCCAACAGGCATATCCCTTCTGAGTCGTCGTGTAACCGACAAAGAAATATTTAACTGCCCTAGGATCCAGTTTGCCAACGCCTGGCCTATTATCTTGGACAAAGCACGCACATCCAAAAACTTTCGGTGGAACAGTGTATGTAGTTACCCCAGTAAGCATCTCCAACGGTGTCTTCCAGTCCAATACTTGAGATGGCATTCTGTTGATGAGATAAGAGGCCTGTAAAACCCCTAAATTTCTACTAATTATTTTTTTATTAATATTTGTACGGATTTAAAATTTTGTATTGTACGTCGCGTAGTCGTATTTTACGTCGCGCACGAAATTTTATTTTTGCTCGACGAGTGCGAATATGTGCGAGCGTACATATTTTAGAAAAATATTTTATTTATTATTTTATACTTTCAAAATAATATAGGCAATAATTATTTCTAGCTATTATTTTCAAGTTTGCGATTTTATTTATGAAAGCCTTTTCATTTATAGCAGTTATTAATAATAAATAATATTCTTAGGCATACATATATTTCCCAAATATGTTGCTAGATTATTTTAAATAAAAATGTAATTTTCTAGATTTATTAATATAAATATTTTATTATTTAAAAAGGTATTTACAAATAATTATGATTTTCGAAATTATTATTATTGGTATTTTGAAAAATATATTTGGAAGTCATTGTGGCCATTTAAATCTTGCTTTGATTTTTGGATTTATTTAAATAGTTAAATATTCGAAATTTGATTTATTTGATTGATTTTAAACTAAAGGAATATAATTTAAATAGGATTGTAATTGGATTTGGATTTAATTTGATGGGCTTTATATCTAACTAATTATCTACTTTGGGTTTTAAATAGATCCTAATCCTATCCTAATGGGAATTTCCACATCCTATAAATAGGCAGGTACTCCTCCATTATTTTCTCCACAAATTCTTCCACAAAAATTCCACAAAGTGTACGTGCCTCGTGTCGGTGTTCCATCCATCCTTGTGTCAGCCGTGATGTCCTCGGGTCCGACCCCGGGTGTCATTCCAATATCTTATTACATGTTTTATACAAATACATTGATTCCGTGTTGGACACTTCCCCGACACAATAGAAATTTCTACCCAACCCCAAATTCTAAACCTATTCCTACCAAGGACACCGTAGCCATGACCCGACCCCGTCTTCTCCACCACAGCCTTCACCCATGACAGCACCCCGCCAACTTCGGCAGCACCTACAATACGACCAGAACCACCACCCTCATTGCCACGGCCATCCCGCCACTCCACGGTGGCAGCCATCACCCAACAACCCCCTACCAGCCATCTACCACGTCCGCCGCCGGGGCCACCCCGACTGCGTCACCACCGACCAAACTCCGTCCAACTCCAGCCAACTCCCAACCTTGCCACAACCAACCACCGCCACCGACACAGACACAAAAATCACCGCCACCACCACCGAAACACAACAGCTGCCACCATCGACCATCCGACACCCCGGCCAAAACCCAGCCACCAAAATCACCACCACACTCATCCCTGCCTCCACGGCCACTGGCCAAAACCCGACCACGACCGCCACCCTTCCAGCATCAACACCAACTCACAAAAAGGGAAGGAAAAATAAATCGACCAAAACCTTACCTCTTCCCGACGCCGGCGTCGACTTCCGCCCGCCGCGCGTCCGCCGGCGCCACCGCCCTAGCCGTCCGCCTCCGCGAGCCAAGCCGCACCCAGCCTCGACCGTCCCTGGCCGAAACCTCCGCGCCTCCCCTATTCTCCTCCACCGGACCACCGGATCTCCGCCGCCTGGCCGAGAAACCCTCGCCGAACCCTCCGCCTATTCCCCAGCTCCGATCATCTTCTGCCTTCCTCCACCACGTAGAACCGCGTCACCGGTGTTCCTCTTCCGCCTTCACCGCGCCAACCCAACGTCCGGCTCCGCCCGACTCCGATCTCTCCTCCTCCGCTTCCCAGCCGAGACCTCCCCCCGTTCCTCGTCTCCCCGACCAACCGTCGACCGCCCCTCTTTCTTTCTACCGCCTGAGCGCCGGACCACCCACTCCGGCCGCCCTCCGCTCACCACTCTTCAGCTCCCCTCTCCGACCCCCTTCTCTCTCTCTCTCCCGCTCTTTTCTCTCTCAATCACTCTCCCTCCCTCTCGTCACATCTCCTCACTTTCTCCTGTCTCTCTTTCCGAGAGAAGGAACACTGCAGCCTCTTAATTGTTTCATTTCGTTTGTTTTTTATTTTGTTAGTTTTATTTATTAATTGTTTTTTTTCCTTCTTTCTTTCCTTCTTTCGTTAGGATGATCATTATTAGGATTGGTTGGTTTGAGCAGTATATAAGTTGAAAGGCCAGAGAAGAGTTGGCTAAAGTTATTTTTATGAGATGCTTTTCTTGGGGTGCTGCTAGTGTCATTTAGTCTTGTATTTTTTTGATGTTTTAACTTTGGTTATATTATTACTCTTATTATTTGATTTTATTATTATTATTATTATTATTATTATTATTATTATTACCTTTTCCAGAATATTAAGTAGGGTATATATTATGGGTATTTATATTTGAATAGGAATTATTATTAGTAATATTACTATTTATATTGTTATTATTGTAACTATAAATAACTATTTTCAACATTTGGATAAAAGCACTAATTGTATTGCTATTATTTTTTTTTGGCATTTTAAAATTATAGATTATTAATAAAATGTTATTTTTACAAGATATGGTTCTTAATCCTAAATAATTTTTAATATTATTTTTTGCCTAAAATATTTTGATTTATAAGGCATAGGTTCTAGCCTAAAACATTATTTGACAAAACTTACAGTTTTGCCTTGAAACGACTTTTGATTTTTTGTATATTTATTTAAAGGCACATTTTGATTAATAAATTATATTTTAAGTATTATAAACTAGTTTTCAAAAATCATATATTTATTATTCGTCAAAATTTCCTTTGTTCTTCCTACCGTGACTCAGCCCCCCTATTTTCTATTCGATCACCAATTCTAGATTACCCTATAATCGACCCTAACTAACTTGCTTCTGGATCCAATGGAACTGTCCGTGCCATCATCAGAGGCCACTTTGCATAGTGGTTGCACCGAAGTTGCAGATCGTGCCACCTTGATCATCGCAGCACACCAGGCGCCCTACCAGGCAAGACACCTTGCCATTTGCTGTTTAATTATTTTAGCTCATATTTCATGCATGTTCATTATTTTCTTTATACAAAATAAACTGTGATACATGGCATAACTGTTAGAACATACTGTTCATTTATTTTTCCTGCTATGTATTATTTTTCTCACATTAAACCTAGATTTAAGGGACCACCTTGTGTGTTGCATTCATTAGACTTGACACGTTTTAACACGAGATTGTGTGTCGCATGTAGAACACGGAAGTGCATGATTGGCTGGCCACCAGTACGTACAAGCCGTGCGATAGGAATAACCGCTAATAGAGATTGCATGCTAGTTTGACTTAGCGGTTATAGCGGTTTGTGTTGTGGATGCAACACAGTAGGCATTGGACGGGGAGGACAATTCCTTAGCGTATGGGCTTCGATGCACTTTCCCTTGTGACCGTACGCTCCACTGGAGATGCGGGTTGACGACCCCTTATTATTGCTGGCCACTGACGTTCGTGGAACGATCATGCCTGAGGCCCCTGGTGCCCCAAGGGGGGACTATGCCGATCCCATTTTTAGCCAGGGCCCATGTGCAGGAAGGATTGTTCTTAAACTACATTTTACTTAGAACGGTAGGCTACCTTTATCCGTTAGGTACGAGTACTTTTGGTTTGGGTACTTGTATCTGACCGTGACTTGGAACAATAACTTGTCGAGGATTAGTTTGTCACATCTTGTCCTTGTTTGGTTGTAGGTGTGACTTACTACTTCGATGAGAATGTATTGAACCTTGTTGGGGTCCGGATACCATATTGGATTCATAGCATGGGAAGATACGTTACCGTGAATTATTTTACCATCTCCTGTCCTTGTTTGGTTGGGGGGATGGTACGCTCGTTCAGTAGGTGCGTATTGGAATATGTTATAATTTGATTTACTTATTTATTTGAGCAATATTTATTCAGTTTATATGGCATGATATTATGTGTCTTGTTACGTCCCTCTGAGGACCTGGTTGTCTTGCCAGGTGTGTGTTATTGTCTTTCGCAGGTGCTTTAGCTCTAGCCGTGTTCATTGCTATTTCTCAAGGATGATTGCACTTGGATCGTCTTCGCTTCGCTTGCCAAATTCATATCTTTACTCATGTACTTTTTCTTTACTTGTTGGTAGTGGATTTGTCTCCGCCCAACATATTGTATCAAGACAAATTCATTTTTATTATATGATATATTTATTTATTTATTCTGTGTGGATGAGATTAGTTATGATTCTACTATATTTTATAGCTTATGTATTCATACGAGGATTCCATATATTAGAGTGTACTTCATATGAATACAGCTGGCATGTCTACGTTCCTAGTCCTACGTATTTTGGGACTGGGGCGTTACAAGGCCATCAATATAGCCTGCCCCCTTAAGTCTTTCGGGACATTCATAGCCAGCATCATCGTCCGTGCGACTTAGAGCAGGTGTCGGTTTTTTCGTTCAGCCACACCATTTTGTGCCGGAGTATAGGCACAAGAAGTTTGGTGTAGTATGCCATGAGTGGATAAATATTCAGCAACCGTCTTATTTGTATACTATGTCCCATTGTCAGACCGTAAGCACTTAATCTTACTGCCATATTGAGTTTCTACCCGACGATGAAAGTCGCGAAACGCCTCAAAGACGTCACTTTTATTCTTCATAAGGTACACCCATGTCACGCGAGTATAACAATCAATAAAAGTGACGAACCATCGAAAATCGTTAATACCGGTTGTAGGATAAGGGCCCCATACGTCCGAATGTATCATATCAAATGCAGCCGAACTTCTACTACCGGAACTCACATATGTGCTTCTGGTATGTTTACCCAACTCACAAGCATGACAAAATAACTTCTCCTTATTAGCCCTTTGGTATAAGGACGGATACATACGACTAATAACTTTAAAAGAAGAATGACCGACACGCTGGTGGTGGAGTAGCAATTCATCTTCTACACTGCGTCGTGTATCTGTCGGTGGTGTGTCGGCTACCAGAGATGCCAATGCTTTGTTCAGTCCTGTCTAAGTACCACAGTCCCTTATGCCATGTGCCAGTCCCTAGTCGTCGTCCTGTCCCCTTCTCCTGAAAGGTCACCGTAGGAATGTCAAAGGAAACAGTACAGTTAAGATCAAGAATAATGGTACTAATAGAAAGAAGATTGACAGAAAAAGATGGAGCATGTAAGACATTGGTGAGAGTAAGAGAAGGGGTGCATGCGACAGTGCCTTTACCCAGAACAGGGCTGGAGTTACCATCAGCAGTCTGAATGCTCTCCGGCGTCGGTAGGTGAGTATAGTCCTGGAACTCACCGCGGGACCCCGTGACATGGCGAGATGCCCCAGAGTCCATAATCCAACCTGGTTGGTGGACAGCTGCTTCAAGAGCACGCGCAGGTATACCTGTACCGGTTTGGGCAAAGCAAGTGATGTGGTCCTCCGAGGTAGATGACGCCCCATGACTGCCGTCCGAACCCAGCTTCGTGCTGCGTAACTTCGCAAGGAACTCCTTCTCAAGAGGGGTTAACTCAGCCATGTGAATGTCGTCCCCTTCCTCCGCCAGATTAGCTTTGTGTCCTCCAGAATAATTTCCCTTTCTACCAGCATAACCGCCTCGACCACCACGACGTCCACCGCGGCCCCGTCCACGATCACTTGAATGACTGTGCAGGGGTTTTGGACAAAACCTGATGTAATGTCCTGAGTCACCACAGTTGTGGCAAACACCGGCCACAGAGGGAGGCTGATTGAAGGCGGCAAGCGCAGACTTTTCAACAGCGGCTTGCTCCCCATGAAAAGAGCCTTTGTTGGGCATCAACTTTAAGCGAGCCTCTTCTTGTGCCATGGCAGCTATGGCGTCTTCTAAGGATGGAAGCATGGGCTGTGCTAGGAGGACATTCCTTCTATGCTCAAACACAGGGTTAAGACCCTTCAAGAACTTCATCATCCGTTGACGCAAAATATAATCCAAGAACTTTTGGAAATATTTCACGAATGCTGGTTCGACCTGGGCATCTTCCATCCCAAGAGGATCATAGTGATCCAGATCAGACCAGTAATTCTTTAATAGTGCTGCATATTCAGAGATGGTACGGTCGTCCTGGGCTACCCTATCAAGTTCATCTTGCAGTTGGAAGACCCACATAGGATTTCCTGAGCCTGAGTACATATCCTTCAAAGTCTGCCATATATCAGCAGCAGCCTCCATCGCCTCGACATTGCCCGACACCTGGTCGATCAAGGAAGTCGTCAACCATCCAGCCACAACATTGTTGACAATCTCCCAAATAGCAAACTCCTTGGAGGAGGGATCATCTGGCGCCTTGGTATGGCCATTGACGTAGCCAACCAAGCCACGGCCCTTCAGCGTCCGCATGGCCTGTCGTGACCATTTCAAGTAATTTGACGTTCCTTCCAACTTCGTCTCCAGCTTGTCTAGCTTCCCCATTTTGTAGGGAGACGGATCCACATCAGTATGGATCACACATGGGGTCGCCTCGGTTAATCTCTTTGATAAAATATCATCAACCAAGGCCTTCATCTCATCTGCTGTCAATTTACCACTGATCGAATCCATGGCGTCTTCAACTGTGATTCGTCGTCGGCGGCGGCTTCGTCGGCTTCGTCGTCGTCGTCGTCTTCGTCGGCTTCGTCGTCTTCGTATAAAGTCGTCTACAGAGACCTTACGAATGCGCGGTTAACATGGCCAACACCGACGTGCGCATGGAGATCCTAATTTGCAGATCGAGAACGGAAAACAAATAAAGTATTTGTTGTTCCGGAGGGCGTAATCTAGGAACATAAGATGCAAATAAAGTATTTGACAGCCATCCGTCATCGAAAAACCACCCACATAATCTCTCTCTCAAAATTAGGGGTTTTTTTTCGAAAAGAAAAAAAAGGAGGGGGGCGTCGGGGGGGGCAGGGCGTCGCGGGGGGGGGGGGTCAGGGCGATCGGAGGGGACAGGGCGTCGGGGGGGTGACCGCCGGGTAGGGCGTCGGAGGGGGGGTGACTGCCGGGTGGGGCGTCGGGGGTGTAGTGCCCCGTCCCGCAAAGTCAATCGGAGAAATCGAAACGCCGACGGCGTTGGAACTTAGCCTTACAACGGCTACTCGAAGGCTCGCTCGGTCGAGGCGACTCCTCGCACAGGTGGGGGAGTTTCGGTGAACTTGCTTCATCTTAGCCTTCACTTAATAACTCGCTTGTTTTCAACTTGCACAAGTAGGCTAATCTAAAAGCTACGAACGCACATAGCTAAGGGAGTAATCCCGAACCGTCGAAATGTCCTAGAACATGGAAAATGGTCCCACGGTCAACATAGAAGTCGGCTCAGCGTGCTTTCAAATGACACTCGGTCCTTCGATCCCGTGGCTTGGGAGAAGGACGTTGGCTTAAGTTGTTAAGTTGCCCCGACACTTGAGATAGCCTAAGTCTTAGGCGTCGCCTGCGTAAATGCTTGCTAAAGTAGGCACGGTCCCGTTGTGCAAGGCTTGGCATAGCCTTCGCATGTCCCGTTGGTCCCGTCGATTCGTCCCGACACTCGAATTTGCCTAAGTCATAGGCGTCGCCCCCATGAATGCTTAACAAAGCATGCACGGTCTTGTCCCGCAAGGCTTGGCATAGCCTTCGCACGTCTCGCAAGTTAAGTCGTCTTGTACGACTGTTGGCTTAAGTCTAGGCACCCAGCAGTTGGTTATTCAAGTCGACCCCGTGCCTAGCACGTCCCCTAGACGCGTAGCTCGGCGTAGCCTTTGCTCGTCAAGTCATTGCCGAATAAGTTAGACAAGAGTTGTGCTGGGCTATCGAAGCCATTACTAGCACTGTCCCGCTCTATCTGCGGTTGTCAAGTCGCGTAGTCCCTTGAGAACAAGGCTCGTCGTGTAAAGTATATGACTTGAGCGTTAGCGTCGCCTAGAGAACCAGGCCTGTCTAAGGCACGAGTTACGGTCGGTTTAGTGAAAAGCTTACCACGAACAAAGAAAGTCCACGCGACCTGTTGTCGCCGAGATCGGTCCCGCAACTTGGGAGTCTCGCCATGTCTTGATATGTCCCGCACACGAGACCGGTCCCGCGGCTTGGGAGTCTCGCTAAGTCTTGATATGTCCCGCACACGAGATCGGTCCTCCGGCTTGGGAGTCTCGTAAGTCTTGATAGAAAGAAGGAAAAGCATGTTCATGTTAAGGAAAGACTGGTAGATCGAGTTTAGACTTGCATGGTCATGGACAACTTATCGACAAGGTGTAATCTTCTCGAATGATTACCGAGGCGTCGGAATCATTCGTCCCGGGGGAAGCGAGTGTGGCTCAACCTGCATGCCGGATAACCGCATGGGAGTATCGGCGCTTCCGGGGCTAGCTACCCTTAGAAGGGCAGACCGATACCCCCGCCGAGCCAGTCCAAGATAGCTTGAAATTGCTAGTGACCACCTCATGTAGATGCGTCGGCAATAGCGGCACACCGCATATATGCCTTTGGATTGGGTTTAGAACGGGAATCATGTCTAGTCAGTAACACAAGGTCTGGGCCTAAGACTGGGCTGCAGCATAGGCACCGTGCTTTGCACGATAAATGGCGTCGGGATGTTCATGAAAGTGATACTATGGTCCACAAGTCTTGTCTAAGTTAGCAATTGGGTTTAACAGGAAGGCCGCAAGGCGGTAGCACGATAAGTCTTGATAACTTGCGAGGCGCGGCCTCATCTTGAAGCACGGACAAGTCTAAGCAAGGTCTAGAGGCACGGCCTGCACGAGTCATCCCATTGCCGTCCTTGGCACTTGAATAGTTGGCACGAGAATTGGTCTAGTGGTGCTGAAGTTTAAGTAAAGGTCTTGGCACGGCCGAGTTCGCGTAAGTTGCTCCTCGGCATAGCATTGTCTTGAATATGTCTAAGTTTGCAAATAGAATGTGGCACGACCCTGCCGTCCCGAGTTGAAGTTTGGTCAAGTACCTAGGCGATGAGGCACTGCCTCGATCGTAATATACGTTGGCATTATAGCACGACCCCGTCGTTGCACGACCTTGTCGTTGCATCGCTAAGTGTAGACCGAGATGTCTTGTTTAAAAGGCATCCTAAGGCAAGACTAGAAAGACAATTGAAAGGGTTTAAGCTGCACAAAGTAAATGAAACGTGTCGGTTATGTATGGGTGGACGAGAAGCTCACTCCACCAGTACAGTGGTACTGACACCTACACAGTGTTTCATGTGTAGGCACAGGTAGAAGCTCGTGGCACGGAGCTCGCTTGGATGCGTCGAGGCAGAGTTCCTTGGCGAGTCGAAGCGTGCGGCCGTGTGATCTGAAGACTTATACAGGGCATAATGTATGGACATCGCCTTCCGAAGCTTCCGCTGACTCAAGCATTGTAATCAAGAGAGAGCAGAGAATGACTTGTAAATGAGAGAAAAGTGCGCATGAGAGACTTGTAATTTGGCCTTGCGCCCACAAATGTAATCTTGTATTCAATATCAATAAAGAGATTTCTTTTGAGTTACTTGTGTTCATGTGTTCTTCTTTAAATTTCGCTACAATGTATTCAATATTTCTGCTTGGGACTTCTGTGCGACGGCCCCGTCACCGTCGATATAATCGGCCGTTATGGAACTGCCTTGCACGAGCGCAATCTAGGCTCGTGCGGCATCACGCCTTAGCGAGGACGATCGCTCCTACGGGAGCAGGGCGTGACATAATGGTATCAGAGCACGGCTTTACGTCCTTGGACTTCATGTTGAAATTCTCAGTTTTGAAAGCTCGTCGTTGAAAAAGAAGTGCGCGCTCTCTCTCGAATGTCCCTCGGCATGTCCATACAATAAGTCTAAATATTTTCAAAAGCTCGTATATGCGTTCACTCGAACGCATCGATAGGCCATTGCCGGACTCATTGGTAGGCCTTTGTGCCGAACGATGTTAAACTTGACTCGATATAGAACACATGCTAAATTAACATGTCGCGTGCGTGCCTAACTAGTCATGTGTTGATCCAAGCAATTGAGCGTGCAAACTCGAATATAGTCCGCACGGGATGGCTATGCACACGGCCTTTTGGCTAAGTTGTGTTGCGCATCGCGCACCTCGACCCTTGGTGCAAATGAGTCGCGAGCGATATCAAGTATCGCTTGGTCGGGAAAGAAGATAAATTTAGAGTGTTTATCGATAGGAACGCTATCGAACTAACGCTTAGGCGTACACGAAAGATTGACTTGGATTTCGAGGAAATAGTACGAACGACTTAGTGCGTCGTTGCGACGCGAGCGACTACGCTAGCGATTCGTCGAACGAATCCGAAGGATGTCTTAGCGCATGATGCGAACGTGATTGAGGACTAGATCGGATGGCTCGAATCCGAGTGGTGTATGGATTTTCTTGGAAATCATTCGAGCGAAAGTTGAGGATTACGAGTATGTCGGCGAGGCGATGCGATCGCGTAAAGCCTTAGAACGCGTCATGCTTAGTTGGTCGTGACTTCGAATGTCCCGAACGAGCATCTCGTTTGGACAACTTGCGAATAGGCAACACGTGTTGGAAAAATGATTCGTAACGATGAATGAAAATGAATGGTCTTGATCGAGGAAACTTAGAGGATCGCGCGTACGATATCGGATTGATGCAAATGAAATGTGACTTGAGTTTCGAACAACGATCTAGAAATGAGCTTGAGGAAGAGCGATCGAGCTTGATCTTGAATATCGAGGAAAATTGTGGAATATCTAACTCGGACAACAGCATCAACGCACGACTCAAAATTGGTTGCAAAGGAAGATCGTCAGGTTACGCATATCGTCGATGGTATTGAGGCATATCAGAGATCGATATGCGATAACTCGGGGGTTCTCTGACTCGGCGAATAACGATCGTGCAAATATTATTGTTCCGATGGGTGCTATATTCGGGAAATAAAACGTGTCGAGGAAATAATAGACATGACAAACGGACTATCAAATTGAGATCTTGACTTGGAGGAAAAAAATGAAAATGGTTGGATTTGCTTCGTCGATAACCCCAACATCGACATTCTTGTCTTATGCGAGCGCAACTCCAGCCTCGCACATGCGTCGCGTCGATTAGGGCGATTACTCCGCGTGAGCGCTGGTATGGTAATTCATACAGCGAGGGTGATCAAACTAGCATGGCGTAGCAATCTGTATGCTTCGACTTGTGGTTTGATACGAAGGTGACGCGAGAATGAATTGTGTGCTTGAAGGATTGAACTTGAGGATTGAGTAGGTCCAATCCGTGTATCGAGAATGAGTTAGTCTAAACTCAAACAAGAGTTACGCCCCGATGAGAATGATTATTCTGCGGGTGCGTTGCGTGGTGATTCACGAACCACCGTAGATAATCGGACTCGCGTGAGATTGGGGCGCAACGTATTGTCGAGCTAGACGATCTCGTAATCGAATACATGAATTGGTTAGAATGGGCGATTTCAATGGATTCGAATTCGTTGCGCTGCACAACGAATGTCTTGATACGAAATAGGTGATC
Organism: Iris pallida; assembly: GCA_029216955.1. Classification (NCBI taxonomy): domain Eukaryota; kingdom Viridiplantae; phylum Streptophyta; class Magnoliopsida; order Asparagales; family Iridaceae; genus Iris; species Iris pallida. The sequence continues at coordinate 14,005,927 of JANAVB010012200.1, read as the reverse complement.
ATGCTCGATGTTTAGAAATCTGAGTGACGCGAGCTTGGGTAGAAAACCCCGTACTACCGACTATGGTTTGACCCTAGGATTGGGGTCAGTGTTGGCATTATTGTTGGGGAACTATGATTCCAATCCTGACATTGACTTAGCCTCGTAAAGATTGGCCTAGCAGTTAGGCAAAACGCCCCTATTGCAAGAGTTATCAATCGAAGAATTGATCTTGAGGATTGGCTTGAATGGATAGCATAAATCACGAACGTAGGAAACCCTGCTCACGAGACTCGGCTGACATGCATATATTTCAGGGATGCCTGGATATGTGCACGAGGCGACTCGAGTGAGAATGACAAATTCTCTATCATGCGGCTTGGCTGAATGCATGTATTTTGGGGACGCTTGGAATGCGTGCACGATCCAGCCAAGTGATACAATGAGTTCAAGTAAGACTTGAAAGATGGGAGTGTGTCGAGATCTTGAAATCATGTTAACGAAAAGATTGATAGTCGTGAGAGCGTGGCTCGGAATTAAGGAAATGCGTAGGCGAAGTGCGTACGATTAAGTCTTCGCCATAGAAATGATAGGATGGCTTGCCACCAGAAAAGTCTCGAGGACGAGACTTGTTCTGAGTGGTGTATGTTGTAGTGCCCCGTCCCGCAAAGTCAATCGGAGAAATCGAAACGCCGACGGCGTTGGAACTTAGCCTTGCAACGGCTACTCGAAGGCTCGCTCGGTCGAGGCGACTCCTCGCACAGGTGGGGGAGTTTCGGTGAACTTGCTTCATCTTAGCCTTTACTTAATAACTCGCTTATTTTCAACATGCACAAGTAGGCTAATCTAAAAGCTACTAAAGCACATAGCTAAGGAAGTAATCCTGAACCGTCGAACTAGCGGCACACCGCATGTATGCCTTTGGATTGGGTTTAGAACGGGAATCATGTCTAGTCAGTAACACAAGGTCTGGGCCTAAGACTGGGCTGCAGCATAGGCACCTTGCTTTGCACGATAGATGGCGTCGGGATGTTCATGAAAGTGATACTATGGTCCACAAGTCTTGTCTAAGTTAGCAATTGGGTTTAACAGGAAGGCCGCAAGGCGGTAGCACGATAAGTCTTGATAACTTGCGAGGCGCGGCCTCATCTTGAAGCACGGACAAGTCTAAGCAAGGTCTAGAGGCACGGCCTGCACGAGTCATCCCATTGCCGTCCTTGGCACTTGAATCGTTGGCACGAGAATTGGTCTAGTGGCGCTGAAGTTGAAGTAAAGGTCTTGGCACGGCCGAGTTCGCGTAAGTTGCTCCTCGGCATAGCATTGTCTTGAATATGTCTAAGTTTGCAAATAGAATGTGGCACGACCCTGCCGTCCCGAGTTGAAGTTTGGTCAAGTACCTAGGCGATGAGGCACTGCCTCGATCGTAATACACGTTGGCATTATAGCACGACCCCGTCGTTGCACGACCTTGTCGTTGCATCGCTAAGTGTAGACCGAGACGTCTTGTTTAAAAGGCATCCTAAGGCAAGACTAGAAAGACAATTGAAAGGGTTTAAGCTGCACAAAGTAAATGAAACGTGTCGGTTATGTATGGGTGGGCGAGAAGCTTACTCCACCAGTACAGTGGTACTGACACCCACACAGTGTTTCATGTGCAGGCACAGGTAGAAGCTCGTGGCGCAGAGCTCGCTTGGATGCGTCAAGGCAGAGTTCCTTGGCGAGTCGAAGCGTACGGCCGTGTGATCAGAAGACTTATACAGGGCATAATGTATGGACATCGCCTTCCGAAGCTTCCGCTGACTCAAGTATTGTAATCAAGAGAGAGCAGAGAATGACTTGTAAATGAGAGAAAAGTGCGCATGAGAGACTTGTAATTTGGCCTTGCGCCCACAAATATAATCTTGTATTCAATATCAATAAATAGATTTCTTTTGAGTTACTTGTGTTCATGTGTTCTTCTTTAAATTCTGCTGCAATGTATTCAATGTTTCTGCTTGGGACTTCTGTGCGACGGCCATGTCGTCGCCGATGTAATCGGCCGTTATGGAACTGCCTTGCACGAGCGCAATCTAGGCTCGTGCGGCATCACGCCTTAGCGAGGACGATCGCTCCTACGGGAGCGGGGCGTGACATAATGGTATCAGAGCACGGCTTTACGTCCTTGGACTTCACGTTGAAATTCTCAGTTTTGAAAGCTCGTCGTTGAAAAAGAAGTACGCGCTTTCTCTCGAATGTCCCTCGGCATGTCCATACAATAAGTCTAAATATTTTCAAAAGCTCGTATATGCGTTCACTCGAACGCATCGATAGGCCATTGCCGGACTCATTGGTAGGCCTTTGTGCCGAACGATGTTAAACTGGACTCGATATAGAACACATGCTAAATTAACATGTCGCGTGCGTGCCTAACTAGTCATGTGTTGATCCAAGCAATTGAGCGTGCAAACTCGAATATAGTCCACACGGGATGGCTATGCACACGGCCTTTTGGCTAAGTTGTGTTGCGCATCGCGCACCTCGACCCTTGGTGCAAATGAGTCGCGAGCGATATCAAGTATCGCTTGGTCGGGAAAGAAGATAAATTTAGAGTGTTTATCGATAGGAACGCTATCGAACTAACGCTTAGGCGTACACGAAAGATTGACTTGGATTTCGAGGAAATAGTACGAACGACTTAGTGCGTCGTTGCGATGCGAGCGACTACGCTAGTGATTCATCGAACGAATCCGAAGGATATCTTAGCGCATGATGCGAACGTGATTGAGGACTAGATCGGATGGCTCGAATCCGAGTGGTGTATGGATTTTTTTGGAAATTATTCGAGCGAAAGTTGAGGATTACGAGTATGTCGGCGAGGCGATGCGATCGCGTAAAGCCTTAGAACGCGTCACGCTTAGTTGGTCGTGACTTCGAATGTCCCGAACGAGCATCTCGTTTGGACAACTTGCGAATAGGCAACGCGTGTTGGAAAAATGATTCGTAACGATGAATGAAAATGAATGGTCTTGATCGAGGAAACTTAGAGGATCGTGCGTACGATATCGGATTGATGCAAATAAAATGTGACTTGAGTTTCGAACAACGATCTAGAAATAAGCTTGAGGAAGAGCGATCGAGCTTGATCTTGAATATCGAGGAAAATTGTGGAATATCTAACTCGGACAACAGCATCAACGCACGACTCAGAATTGGTTGCAAAGGAAGATCGTCAGGTTACGCATATCGTCGATGGTATTGAGGCGTATCAGAGATCGATATGCGATAACTCGGGGGTACTCTGACTCGGCGAATAAAGATCGTGCAAATGTCATTGTTCCGATGGGTGCTATATTCGGGAAATAAAACGTGTCGAGGAAATAATAGACATGACAAACGGATTATCAAGTTGAGATCTTGACTTGGAGGAAAAAAATAAAAATGGTTGGATTTGCTTCGTCGATAACCCCAACATCGACATTCTTGTCTTATGCGAGCGCAACTCCAGCCTTGCACATGCGTCGCGCCGATTAGGGCGATCACTCCGCGTGAGCGCTGGTATGGTGATTCATACAGCGGGGGTGATCAAACTAGCATGGCGTGGCAATCTGTATGCTTCGACTTGTGGTTTGACGCGAAGGTGACGCGAGAATGAATTGTGTGCTTGAAGGATTGAACTTGAGGATTGAGTAGGTCCAATTCGCGTATCGAGAATAAGTTAGTCTAAACTCAAACAAGAGTTACGCCCCGATGAGAATGATTATTCTGCGGGTGCGTTGCGTGGTGATTCACGAACCACCGTAGATAATCGGACTCGCGTGAGATTGGGGCGCAACGTATTATCGAGCTAGACGATCTCGTAATCGAATACATAAATTGGTTAGAATGGGCGATTTCAATGGATTCGAATTCGTTGTGCTGCACAACGAATGTCTTGATACGAAATAGGTGATCATGCTCGATGTTTAGAAATCTGAGTGATGCGAGCTTGGATAGAAAACCCCGTACTACCGACTATGGTTTGACCCTAGGATTGGGGTCAGTGTTGGCATTATTGTTGGAGAACTATGATTCCAATCCTGACATTGACTTAGCCTCGTAAAGATTGGCCTAGCAGTTAGGCAAAACGCCCCTGTTGCAAGAGTTATCAATCGAAGAATTGATCTTGAGGATTGGCTTGAATGGATAGCATAAATCACGAACGTAGGAAACCCTGCTCACGAGACTCGGCTGACATGCATATATTTCAGGGACGCCTGGATATGTGCACGAGGCGACTCGAGTGAGAATGACAAATTCTCTATCATGCGGCTTGGCTGAATGCATGTATTTTGAGGACGCTTGGAATGCGTGCACGATCCAGCCAAGTGATACAATGAGTTCAAGTAAGACTTAAAAGATAAGAGTGTGTCGAGATCTTGAAATCATGTTAACGAAAAGATTGATAGTCGTGAGAGCGTGGCTCGGAATTAAGGAAACGCGTAGGCGAAGTGCATATGATTAAGTCTTGGCCATAGAAATGATAGGATGGCTTGCCACCAGGAAAGTCTCGAGGACGAGACTTGTTCTGAGTGGTGTATGTTGTAGTGCCCCGTCCCGCAAAGTCAATCGGAGAAATCGAAACGCCGACGGCGTTGGAACTTAGCCTTGCAACGGCTACTCGAAGGCTCGCTCGGTCGAAGCGACTCCTCGCACAGGTGGGGGAGTTTCGGTGAACTTGCTTCATCTTAGCCTTCACTTAATAACTCGCTTGTTTTCAACTTGCACAAGTAGGCTAATCTAAAAGCTACGAACGCACATAGCTAAGGGAGTAATCCCGAACCGTCGAAATGTCCTAGAACATGGAAAATGGTCCCACGGTCAACATAGAAGTCGGCTCAGCGTGCTTTCAAATGACACTCGGTCCTTCGATCCCGTGGCTTGGGAGAAGGACGTTGGCTTAAGTTGTTAAGTTGCCCCGACACTTGAGATAGCCTAAGTCTTAGGCGTCGCCTGCGTAAATGCTTGCTAAAGCAGGCACGGTCCCGTTGTGCAAGGCTTGGCATAGCCTTCGCATGTCCCGTTGGTCCCGTCGATTCGTCCCGACACTCGAATTTGCCTAAGTCATAGGCGTCGCCCCCATGAATGCTTAACAAAGCATGCACGGTCTTGTCCCGCAAGGCTTGGCATAGCCTTCGTACGTCCCGCAAGTTAAGTCGTCTTGCACGGCTGTTGGCTTAAGTCTAGGCACCCAGCAGTTGGTTATTCAAGTCGACCCCGTGCCTAGCACGTCCCCTAGACGCGTAGCTCGGCGTAGCCTTTGCTCGTCAAGTCATTGCCGAATAAGTTAGACAAGAGTTGTGCTGGGCTATCGAAGCCATTACTAGCACTGTCCCGCTCTATCTGCGGTTGTCAAGTCGCGTAGTCCCTTGAGAACAAGGCTCGTCGTGTAAAGTATATGACTTGAGCGTTAGCGTCGCCTAGAGAACCAGGCCTGTCTAAGGCACGAGTTACGGTCGGTTTAGTGAAAAGCTTGCCACGAACAAAGGAAGTCCACGCGACCTGTTGTCGCCGAGATCGGTCCCACAACTTGGGAGTCTCGCCATGTCTTGATATGTCCCGCACACGAGATCGGTCCCGCGGCTTGGGAGTCTCGCTAAGTCTTGATATGTCCCGCACACGAGATCGGTCCTCCGGCTTGGGAGTCTCGTAAGTCTTGATAGAAAGAAGGAAAAGCATGTTCATGTTAAGGAAAGACTGGTAGATCGAGTTTAGACTTGCATGGTCATGGACAACTTGTCGACAAGGTGTAGTCTTCTCGAATGATTATCGGGGCGCCGAAATCATTCATCCCGGGGGAAGCGAGTGTGGCTCAACCTGCATGCCGGATAACCGCATGGGAGTATCGGCGCTTCCGGGGCTAGCTACCCTTAGAAGGGCAGACCGATACCCCCGCCGAGCCAGTCCAAGATAGCTTGAAATTGCTAGTGACCACCTCATGTAGATGCGTCGGCAATAGCGGCACACCGCATGTATGCCTTTGGATTGGGTTTAGAACGGGAATCATGTCTAGTCAGAAACACAAGGTCTGGGCCTAAGAATGGGCTGCAGCATAGGCACCGTGCTTTGTACGATAGATGGCGTCGGGATGTTCATGAAAGTGATACTATGGTCCACAAGTCTTGTCTAAGTTAGCAATTGGGTTTAACAGGAAGGCCGCAAGGCGGTAGCACGATAAGTCTTGATAACTTGCGAGGCGCGGCCTCATCTTGAAGCACGGACAAGTCTAAGCAAGGTCTAGAGGCACGGCCTGCACGAGTCATCCCATTGCCGTCCTTGGCACTTGAATCGTTGGCACGAGAATTGGTCTAGTGGCGCTGAAGTTTAAGTAAAGGTCTTGGCACGGCCGAGTTCGCGTAAGTTGCTCCTCGGCATAGCATTGTCTTGAATATGTCTAAGTTTGCAAATAGAATGTGGCACGACCCTGCCGTCCCGAGTTGAAGTTTGGTCAAGTACCTAGGCGATGAGGCACTGCCTCGATCGTAATACACGTTGGCATTATAGCACGACCCCGTCGTTGCACGACCTTGTCGTTGCATCGCTAAGTGTAGACCGAGACGTCTTGTTTAAAAGGCATCCTAAGGCAAGACTAGAAAGACAATTGAAAGGGTTTAAGCTGCACAAAGTAAATGAAATGTGTCGGTTATGTATGGGTGGGCGAGAAGCTCACTCCACCAGTACAGTGGTACTGACACCCACACAGTGTTTCATGCGCAGGCACAGGTAGAAGCTCGTGGCGCGGAGCTCGCTTGGATGCGTCGAGGCAGAGTTCCTTGGCGAGTCGAAGCGTGCGGCCGTGTGATCTGAAGACTTATATAGGGCATAATGTATGGACATCGCCTTCCGAAGCTTCCGCTGACTCAAGCATTGTAATCAAGAGAGAGCAGAAATGACTTGTAAATGAGAGAAAAGTGCGCATGAGAGACTTGTAATTTGGCCTTGCGCCCACAAATGTAATCTTGTATTCAATATCAATAAAGAGATTTCTTTTGAGTTACTTGTGTTCATGTGTTCTTCTTTAAATTCCGCTGCAATGTATTCAATGTTTCTGCTTGGGACTTCTGTGCGACGGCCCCGTCGCCGCCGATGTAATCGGCCGTTATGGAACTGCCTTGCACGAGCGCAATCTAGGCTCGTGCGGCATCACGCCTTAGCGAGGACGATCGCTCCTACGGGAGCGGGGCGTGACAGGGGGGGAACTGCCGGGGGGGTGGGGGGCGTCGGTGGGGGGGGGAGGAAGGGGGAACTGCCGGGGAGGAAAGGGGAGGGGGGACTGCCGGTGGGGAAAGGGGGGGAGGAATTTTTTTTTCTCTGTTATAGCTTTGATACCATGTAGAGAATAATTGTTGTGTGTATTTTATTGATGGGCTACTCAACTACTTATAGGGAGTCCAGCTCCTCTTCATATTACATTTTCCAATGTGGGACTAAATCCCTTATTAGTTCTCAACATAATTGTTGTTTGCCGGTATGTGATAGCAGGACAGAAGCTTGCCAAAAAGGATCGTCATATTAAGGGTGTTCTTTGAAACATTATAACGCTTATATATAAAACGTTATATATTAACTTTTTTGTAAGCGTCTTGTAATGCATATTCTTAACATGTATGAAAAACCTATGGACTAAACCAACAACAAGCACTCCCACTTGCCAAGTTACACTTTTATTGCTCAGGTTGGGTGCCCAACCATGCTTTCTTGAAGAAAAATAGAGTTCAAAAGTTGTGTGATCCATCCTCTTTTATTGTAGGATCTATATTACAAAAAGGTTGAGGTATAATTAACTTTTTTTACTAATAAGAAAGTGCCAGATGATTAGTTATATTCATGAGAAAGAAATGCAATATCTATCCTCCAGCAACTGTACTATTAGGGAAAAGATTAAGAAGGATTCTTTCCAAATTCAACAAGTATCCATTTTTGATCTCTTGCAACCTGGGGACAACATCTCTCATCAGAAGTCTTTCATTTGGCAAGTTCGTCGAACAATGTAAGCCCACCTCTATGATAGATGAGAGGCATCTATGCAAAATGTTCACTCCGTCTGAATGCTGCTGCAGGTTGGTAAAGTCGGTTCTAAGCATATTGTTGTCTACAATATCCATCACAGCAGTGATATATGCATTGCGTATCTATTGTCTCAGATTTAGTTCCCCATTGAACATTGTGTCGAGTGGCTTCTTTTCTGTGACTAATTCGAGTAGCAGAATCCCAAAGCTGTAGACGTCTCCCCTTATTGTAATTCCTCCAGTTGACACATACTCTGAAACATATATTCCAGTTATATAGCAACACAGTAAATTAGCACAAGGTAATGAATGTATATTGGAAAATAAATATTGAGTACCTGAAGCCATATAGCCAACGGTGCCTATGTTATTGGTCGACACAATAGACTTGTTGTCAATGAGCATCAGTTTGGCAATGCCAAAGTCGCTTATTTTTGCGACCATGTCTTCATCCAACAGAATGTTGCTAGGCTTAAGATCACAATGTACTATGACATGTGGATGTTGGTGATGAAGGTAGTCTAAGCCCAAGGACACATCCAACATTATGTTTAGCCTTTGAAGTAGGGTCAAGCAGTGCTTGTTAGAGTACAACCACTTGTCCAGACTTTGATTCGGCATGAACTCAAGAACCAATGCCTTGAACTCCAAGTTTGAACAAGTACTGATGATTTTCACAAGATTTCGGTGTCGAACCTGGCCCAAAGTAAGACATTCTGCATCAAAACTCCTTGAAGCCCCTTCAACTTCTAAATTCAAGACTTTCACTGCAACAACCAACCCATCATCTAGGCTTCCTTTATATACCTTGCCAATGCTACCTCTTCCTAGCAAGTTGAATTCGCTGAAATTGTCGGTTGAGCTAGCTCAAAGTATGGAATCCATCTATGGTTATTCAAACACCGTGACTCCTCCTTAGATGAGGCCTTGGCCTTCTTCCTCATGATCTTCTTTATGAAGAGACTAAAGCAAACGAGAAACACCAAGGTAGAAGCTACAGATGGAAGAACATATTTGAGCAATCATAATTTCACACTTGAATTAGTTGTAGTCGCATCTGCAGGGCAAGGTGGAAATTTTAACTGACGTGCTCCGCATAGTGCTCAATTTCCCACCAAAGATGTGATGCTGACATTTGAGAATATGCCCTCTAGTATTTCTCCTTCCAACATGTTGAAAGAGAGGTCTAGACTGGCAAAGTAGGGCAGGTTCGAGAAGGATTTGGGTATGCCACCAGAGAGAAAATTATGCGAAAGATTTAGATATTTGACACTGAACAATCTACCGAGCTGCCAAAAAATTTGGCCACAGAAGGAATTATTTGAAAGATCTAAATATGTAATACTTTAGAGTTCCCCAAGTGCACTAGAGGTGTTACCTGACAGTCGATTACTCCATAGATCTATGTAGTCTATGACCTTCAAGTTCGCCATCTGTGGGAGAAGTAATCCCTCGAATCTGTTTTGAGACAGGTTCAAATGAATAAGTCCTGTCAGGCTCCACAAGCTCAAGGGAATGGTTGACGATAACTTGTTCATAGCTAATTCAAGGGTTTGTAGCCTGCTAATCTTACCTATTGAATCCGGTATCGATCTCGAGAGTTGGTTGTCTTCAAGGCTCATTCTTGCCAAGTTTGTCAGTAGACCGATATCCGATGGTATCGGCCCCGCAAGTCTATTAGAACCCGAAGACATTACTTGGAGATTCTTCAACCTCAGAAGCGACGTCGGAATCGTTCCCCCCAGCTCGTTGCTCGATAGATCGAGAGATATCAGGCTGCTCAGGTTCCCCAGCCCTGCAGGGATGCTTCCTTTGACGTGGTTCCCGGAAACACGAAAATACTGAAACTTTGCCGAGAGGTTCCCGCAGGCAAGCGGAAGAACATCTTCGAACTGATTGTAAGATATGTCGACGTCCTCTAGGTCCCTACAGTTGGTAAGAGATACAACGAAGCCGAGCCCTCCCGTTAGCATATTACGTCCCAACTGTAAGGCTCTGAGCAGCGGCATCGACTCACCGAGCGCAGGCGGCACTGGCCCGGTGAGATTGTTGGCCAGAACGTCGAAGAGGATCATGCTGGAAGAATTCAGGAGGGAGGCCGGTACTATCGGACCGGCCAGCATGTTGTAAGCCAGGCAGATCATTCGGAGGCTCGGTAGATTCCCTATCTCCTTGGGGATTTCACCTTCGAGGTTGTTGACGGACAGGAAGAGGACCCGGAGCTTCGTGAGGTTGCCTATCGAGGCCGGGATGGCTTCGGTGAACTGGTTCTGTCTCATGAGCAGGATCGCGAGCTCCGACAGGTTCCCGAACGAGGACGGTACGGGCCCGGTCAGCTTGTTCGTGCTGAGGTAGATCCGTCGGAGCGTCGAACACCGGGCGGGGTCCGCCGGGATGTGATCGGTCAGCGAGTTGTCGGTGATCGATACGTCTCGTATTCGGGGGAGCAGTACCGGCACGGGGATGGAGCCGGAGAGGTTGTTGTAGGACAGGTCGAGGGAGACGAGCGAGGACATGTTTAATATCGACCGGAGGATCGGGCCGGAGAGGAGGTTGCGGGATAGGAGGAGCGTCGCGAGGCTGGGGAGCCTGCCAGGGCGTCGGGGATGGCGCCGGAGAGGGAGTTGTTGGAGAGGTCGAGGGAGGAGAGGGAGGAGAGGTTGGAGAGGGGGGGAGATGGTGCCCTGCAGGGAGAAGCTGCTGAGGTTGAGGGAGACGACCCGCCGTGACTGCAGCCGGTATTGCTAGATGTGGCCTGAACGGAACAAGAAGAAGCAGCAGTAGCACTTCCATGTCTCTAAATATTGAATTTTTGATCGATATATAGTTGTGAACAAGAAGAGGCTTAGTGTAGCTATATATATATAATGAAGAGCTAGAGAGTTGCATGTGAGCTCTTATTATAGCAAGCTGGTATGAAGAGGAGGGTGGTCGGTCAAGGAAACGTGCACCATCGGTCTCCGGTCCTCGTCCGTCGTCTCTCTTTTCTTCGTCTGATCGATACATTCGCTAGCCGAGCAAAACCTAGCTCTCTACGCAAACGGAAATGATCCGCGAGGGGGGTGACCGTGCGCGTGCGTGTCACCACCCCACATGCTCTCCTGCTGCCTTCGGAGACCACCCGTCCCCTATCCAATTAAAAGATGACACATGAACCGCAGACAATGACTGTGGTCCAAACCTACGGACAACGTAACATCGTCGCTACACAAAACATTCTTCTGTAGGGGTGATCATATAATGGTTGAAAACCGAAAACCAAACCGAACCGAACTGAATTATGACAAACGGTTAGGTTCTTCGGTTATCAGTTCATTTTTCGGTTTGAAAATTTGAATTTTTTAATAACGATTTGGTTTTCGATTCTTGATCCGAGTAGTCGAACCGAACTGAAAACCGATTTAGATTTAGTAGTTTATCAAACTAGCATCAATCTATATATACTATATTTTTAACTTGTAACTGAGCGCACTCTCTTCTCCTATTCTCTATCGGTGCTTCTTTGAGCACTCTCTCCACCCTCAATTTATATATATTAATGTTTTTTTACTCTATGTAATATAATAAATCATAAATACAATAATGCCATATATTTTAAAAAAAATGTTATCTAAATGGGCTCATTTTGTTAAACATTTGAAGGCCCGACACATTGGCCCATGAAACCGAAATTCGGTTCGGTTTTGTTCATGTTTTTATAAAAACGGTTCGATTTTCGTTCTTGAGAAATACGAATTTTGGTTTTCACATATCCGGTTCGGTTTAAACCGAACCGTTGCTCACCCCTATCTTCTGTTTGCTCAATAGCTCCTATCCAAGTTTCGACCATGGTTTAAAGTATCTGTAGGAAATAATAATACCTTGTTCATCATGCCGCAGGGGTTGTTTCCGAGTGCATCATGCCTTGTTGCTTCCGAACTCCATGCATCATGCCTTGTTGCTTCCGAGTGCCATTGCTAACAACAAATCTTTTCTTCAACAAGTTCCATAATGGATATACCTCCTCAAAGTACGGTAAAGATTTCTTCAGAGACGGATCAATGGTATTAAGAACCCATTGAACCAATAGTGCTTGCACACATCTCCAATCAAGCAATTTACTAACATCATTAACAGGTTTGATTTCAGTACCTTTCAGAAAAGTGATCTTTCGCCTAGAGATCAGGGAGAGACGTATCGACCGAGACCACTCAGCATAGTTCGGTCCACGAAAAACAATAGGAGTAATGATATTTCCTGGTTGATCAGCAGAACTCAGAAAATATGGATCCTTCGGATTAGGATAATTTGGGTTGTGTGCACCGCCACCGTCAGTCGCGACGGAGTAGCTGGACGCAGCATCATCTGCCATCGCGGATGTCGGGTGTACAAAATTTTGTACAACTCCAACGAATCGGCCGCCGATGGACGGGGTCGGCGGCGAATCGGCCGCGATCAGGGGCGCCGAATCTGACGCGTAGGGGCGAACGGATGTCGGGTGTACAAAAGTTTGTATAACTCCGATGAATCGTCCGTGATCAGGGGCGTCGAATCTGGCGCGTAGGGACGAGCGGATGTCGGGTGTACAAAAGTTTGTACAACTCCGACGAATCGTCCGCGTTCAGGCGCTGGACGGTGTAACGCCCCAGTCCCAAAATACGTAGGACTAGGATACGTGTACATGCCAGCTACGCATCGAGAGGACTCCAGCCCAACTCGAATACATATAAGCTGTCTGGTTTCCTAAAGCAATCTACAAATATCTCAATCCACTGAAGATAAACCCTTGAATAAACCAAGTAAACTAATGCTGGTCAGACATTAGCAAACTGGTTACTACAAGTAACAAGAAAAGATAATATACAATAAAGTAGACCATACTCTAATGCAATTATCTTGAACAAGCTTCTAATGAAAGATAAAGCTTGTAAAACTAGGCTATACAGCAGCAATGTCAAAGTAATATAATATAGGACAAAATCTAATTACGGAAGAGAACGATAAAACATCAACTAAATATACCTGCAGTCTTGGTGTAGCAACGTCATCCATCAATGTATCATATCTTCAGCTAATACCTGGAGAGATCACCAGGTCCTCAAATGACTAGCAAGACACATAATATACATGCCTACTGTACAGTAAATAACATGCAGAATAAAGTAGAGAAATGTAAAATAGACAAAGATCAATAAGATGTCTCAATATCGTAACGCCATGGGACGCTCCCGACCTCGAGACAAAAGATAAGTCTCTACTACCGTAATGCCATAGGACACTCCCGGTCCTAGAGACGGGATAACAGGTCGATAAGAAGTCTCTAACACCGTAACGCCATTGGACGCTCCCGATCTAGAGATGAAATAACAGGTCGATAAGAAGTCTCTAATACCGTAATGCCATTGGACGCTCCCAGTCCTAGAGATATCATGGCTAATGTCGAATCAATCAATCACGACTACAGGTCAAGTCAAGCTCAAGGGCGAAGGTAGAAGACTAGTCAAAATCGTCACAAGACTCGTGTAGAACAATAATGGCATAAGATGACTCAATAAGGAACGTGCACGTAAAATAAGAAAGTAGAAGTAACATAAACATGAATGAAAGATATGAAGTAGAAACATAATAATATAGAATATGCATGTAAATACTGTAAAGTTTGGCAAGGTGTACTTGCTTGGTGTCGTGCTGTGACTCTGAAATGTCGCTCCCGCGTCAACGCCGCCGGAACCCGACGCTCCTAGATAATTAATTAACTAAATTAACCCACTACTCATGAACTTACAATATGACTTAATTAGTCAAGATTGTCGTAAGGCAAAAACTCAAACACACGGAGATGAAGCTTTCTCGTATATTATCAACCACACAAGTGCATCTTACAAGCTATCCCATCCTCTCTTTATATAGGGAGAGAGGTTGGGGGTTATGAAGAAATGAAGGGCCAAAGGTCATGTAGGTTACAAGGAGATGAAAGGTGATAAGCCATATGAGTTACAACACTCCCCCTTGGCTCTCCAGAAATTCTGCTTGTAAACATCTCTGAGTTTCTTCGTCTGTCTGTAGCTTGCATCTTCAAGTTTGACCATCTACTTGTGCCTCGTCAAAACCTTGCCAAAGAAAACCCAGTAGGAAAAAAACTTTGGTCGAAGGACAAAAGAGTACACACAGGCCAGTGTGATGGGGGTAAACTTAACCATTGCAAAGGTGTCTCGTCAAAACCTTGTCAGGGAAAACCCAGTGGGAAAAACCGCTGATCGTAGGACAAAAGAGTACACGATGGTTTAGAAGTATACACTAGATACTCCCCCTGATCACCATAGTCCTTAGTGAATACGAGATTTGAAATGTGTCTCGTTAAAAACCTTGCCAAGGAAAACCCAATGGGAAAAAACTTGGTCTAAGGGAAAAAAAGTACACAAGCATACATCAGGATGCTCCCCTTTTCACTCGCACTCGACAGGGCGCGGGATATACGCACAACAGAGCGTTTGGAGGCGCTCGTGGGGTGCTCTCCCTCATATGCACACAATAGGGTGCAGGAAACATGTTTCACTTAGGCTAGCTCTGAAAGCTTTCTAAGTCCAATCGCTCTGACATGTTTCTGGAACGAGTGTTTTGGCAGTGACTTGGTGAACAAGTCTGCACGGTTATTCTCCGATCCAATGTGTTGCACTTCAATCTTCTGAAGCGCTTGTTGTTCATGTGTAAAGAACAACTTGGGTGATATGTGCTTGGTAGCATCTCCTTTGATGTAACCATGTTTCGCTTGATCATTAACAGCGGTATTGTCCTCATAGACGACAACAGGTTCATCTGGGTCATATAGAAGATAACATGTACTTCGAATATGGCCAATAACAGCTCGAAGCCATACACACTCTCTAGTCGTCTCATAAAGCGCGAGTAGCTCAGAGTGGTTCGTTGAAGTAGCCACCAAGGTCTGTTTGCGAGACCTCCAAGAAATCGCCGTGTTCCCAATGGTAAAGACATAACCAGATTGGGAGCGCCCCTTGTGCGGATCAGATAAGTATCCTGCATCGGCGTAGCCAATAAGGGTCGCGTTGCTTCGAGTGTCAAGAGCGTTGGACTCACTCAAAACCGCATAGGGATAGAACAAGCCCAAGTCCGTAGTACCCTTAAGGTAGCGGAAAATGTCTTTTATGCCATTCCAATGGCGGCGTGTTGGCGCGGTGCTGTATCGAGCTAGATAATTCACAGCAAACGAGATGTCCGGTCTAATACATTGGGCCAAGTATAATAAAGCGCCTATTGTACCCAGATAAGAGCACTCAGGACTCAATATCTCTTCGTCGTCCTCCTTTGGACGAAATGGGTCCTTAGTAATGTCTAGAGAGCGGACGATCATGGGAGTAGCGGATGGCTTAACGTCAAAATGACTAAAGCGTCTTAACACCTTTTGGGTGTAGTTCGTTTGATGGACAAGAATTCCATCTTTACGGTGCTCGATCTGCAGGCCGACGTAAAACCGTGTCTTCCCAAGATCCTTCATCTCGAATTTCCTCTTCAGGATATCAGCAGTTTCTGACAAGTCTTTTTCGGTTCCTATGAGATTCATGTCATCTACATAGACCGCGATGATTGCGTATCCTGAAGTGGATTTCTTTATGAACACGCATGGACAAAGTTCGTTATTAACGTATCCCAAACCGATCAAGTATTCGCTTAGGCGGTTATACCACATTCGCCCGGATTGTTTCAATCCATATAGCGAACGCCTCAGTCTAATCGAGAATGCGTTCCATGGTCGGGAACTACTTGATTCAGGTATCTTTAGTCCTTCAGGGACTCTCATGTATATCTCTGTGTCCAGATCCCCGTAGAGATAGGCTGTGACCACATCCATGAGCTGCATATTCAGTTTTTCGAAAACTACTAAACTGATTAAATAGCAGAACGTTATGACATCCATTACAGGAGAATACGTCTCCTCGTAATCAATTCCAGGGCGTTGTGAGAAGCCTGGCACCACAAGGCGAGCCTTGTATCGCACAATCTCATTTCTCTCATTACGCTTCCTTAGGAAAACCCATTTGTGACCAACTGGTTCAACATTGGGTGGTGTTGGAGCAACAGGTCCAAACACGCTTCTTTTCGCTAAGGAGTCTAGTTCAGCCTGGATTGCTTGTTTCCATTGTAACCAGTCCATTCATCGTTGACACTCGGCAACACTACGAGGTTCCATGTCATCATTGTTCATAATGTCAGTGACCACTGAGTATATGAACACATCATCGATGACAGTTTCGTTTTGCTTCAAAATATCGTCTAAGCTAGCATACTCGACGAATATTTCAAGGTTATCGGCTTGATTAGGAATAGGCGTTTCATCTGGAACGCGCACTTCTAATACATCGTCGTGATCCTTAATGATCTCATGTGGCAAAACGCTTTTAACAAGATTTCTCCGTTTCCGAGGCAGAACATCTTTGGAACCAACCGGTCTTCCCTTCTTCTTGGGAATAGCGGCGGACTGGACGGCCGATGGCAGCATCCTTTGCTCGACGGGTTCGACCGGAGCAACATGTTTCACAGGAACATGGCGTCTCTCAGGGACGTCTATCCTTGCAGGCACATTTGCAGCAGGTATAATTGATCTTGTGACTTTTGCTAGGTCGTTAAATACGTCTGGTATTTGATTTGCAATATCTTGCAGACCTAGAATCCTCTGCACTTCCTTATCACTATGTGTAGAGGGGGGATCATGATGAGCAACAGCGGACACATGCCACGCTAATTCACGTCGTTCCTCATCAACGTTAGCGTGTATTTCTCCTCCTAACGACGGGAAGATTGCCTCATCAAAGTCACAATCCGCGTGTCTTGCGGTAAAGTGATCGCCTGTCAAGGGCTCTAAATAGCGAATGATGGACGGGGAGTTATAACCGACATATATTCCCCGTCGCTTCTGAGGTCCAAATTTTGAATGCCTTATCGGCTCAATTGGAACATTGACTAGGCACCCAAACACGCGTAAATGTGAGATGTCAGGCTCACATCCAGTAACCAGCTGGTACGCGAAAAGTGGTTGGGTGGCCATGGGCCTCAGATGGACCAAATTTGTAGCATGCAAAATTGTATAGCCCCATGCAGATAGTGGGAGTTTGGTGCGCATAATCAAGGTCTGCGCTATCACTTGCAGTCGCTTTATAAAAGCTTCCGCTAGGCCATTTTGGGTATGAACATACGCAACAGGATATTCAAGATTTATTCCCAAAGTCATGCAATAGTCATCGAAAGTCTTCGATGTAAACTCCGCGGCATTATCAAGTCTAATAGACTTTATCGGATAATCCAGATGGTGAGCCCTTAACTTAATGATCTGGGAAAGGAGTTTAGGAAATGCTGCATTTCGGGTGGACAACAACACTACGTGTGACCATCTAGTCGATGCATCAACCAAAACCATGAAGTATTTAAATGGTCCGCATGTTGGTTGGATTGGTCCACAAATATCTCCATGAATTCTCTCAAGGAATTGAGAAACTAATCTCATAGGTTTCACATGGAGTGGCTTGAGATTCGTCTTCCCAATCGAGCAAGCTTGGCATAGGCTTTTCGGATTTATAACGAAATTCTTTCCTCCAAGAGGATGCCCATGTGATGCATTCATAGTGCGAAGCATCGTATTATGACCCGGATGACCCAGCCGGTCATGCCATAGCATAAAAGTCCTCTCATCAACTGGCGCTCGGCGAATGATGAGATTATTCTCGATGTGTTGTATCGTAGTGAGATACAAACCACTTGAAAGACATTTCAACTTCTCCAAGAAACGCTTTTGGCCGTACTGAGTGGAGGTAATGAAAAGATACTCGAAGCCATGTTCTCGAGCAGTTTCAACATGAAATCCGTTTTCTCGAATATCCTTAAAACTCAGTAAGGTAGGACTGGACCTTGGAGAATATAAGGCCTCTGATACTTCAACGGGAGTACCATTGGACAACGAAAAATGGGCTTTGCCAAAACCTTGAACAAGGGTTGAGGGTCCCGAAATGGTTGTCACTGAGGTTACTTTAGGCGTATAGGAGATAAAGTATGATTTATCTCTCAATATAGTGTGAGTCGTTCCACTATCAACCAGACAATCTACTGCCCCGTGGTCCATGCCTATAAGTAAAGAAAATTAAAGTTTGTCACACGTTTGAGGAAAGTGCTCGAAATAGAACTTTAATTTATCGAGAAAACAGAAAATACAAACCACCAAAAGTTTCATGACTTAAATCAAACATAGATAGAAAATGGAGATTTATTCTTCCATTTCTGCTATAAAATCGGGGATCTCAAGATTTAGATTTTCGCACTCGATGACCAGATTTGCTTCGGCCTGGCGCCCCTTGTGATAGTTATCCACTTCTTTGGGGGTCGCCCTGCAGGTCCGTTGCATATGACCATAAGCACCACATTTGTAGCAGAGAGTAGGCACTTGCCCTTCCACTCTCGCTTTGGGACGACTGGCCCGTTGGTTCTTACTATGAGACTGCCTAGGAGTCAAAGGTCCTTGGTTCTTGTTAGAACCTCGCTTTGGGTGGCGAGACTTAAACTCGCCTCTGTTTCTTGGCTGGGACGACTGGCCCTTGACTCGTTTTCACCGTGGATTTGGTCCACGGAGAGCGTTTGCATCAGGCATTGGAATTGCCTTTGTTCCGGCAGGACGAGAATTGTTGTTTCTCATTAAAATGAGACTGTTCTTCTCGTCTAGTAAAAGCTGGGTGATGAGCTCGGGAAATTTGGTGAACTTAGACTGACGATATTGCTTTTGGAGCAAGTTGTCAGTGGAAGGAAATATGGTGTATGTTTTCTCCAATAAATCACTGTCGGTTAATATCTCACCGCAGTATTGGAGAAGTGATCGAATCCTGCAGACTTCATTATTGTAATCAGTTACACTTTTGAAGTCTTGGAAGCGCAGGTTCAACCAGTCATGGCGTGCTTCAGGTAGCCATATGGTCTTCTGGTGGTCGAAGCGCTCTTTCAGAGAGTCCCATAGAGTCTTCGGCGAGTAGATTTCAATGAACTCCGACTTTATGGCGTCAGATAAATGCCTACGGAATAGAATCATCGCTTTGGCGTTCATTGAGCGAGTGACTTCCACTTTACGCTCTTTCTCGTTATAGATGACGTCCAAGAGGCCCTGCGCATCTAGATGGTTCTGGATGTCTTACGTCCAGTCCAAGTAGTTCTTGCCAGAGGCTTCAAGGATGGGAAAATCAAACTTGATCGACATTTTTCGTATGGTGGAAGAAAGTGAGAAAATGATTGCGGATACGCAGGATCGACAACGAGCGACGGGGTGCGCGCGGGGCAACGGTCGACGGACGTCGAGGCGAGCGGTACGTCAGGTCTCCGGCGTTGCACGAGCAAAGTGCTGATAATGTGTCGTAAGGCAAAAACTCAAACACACGGAGACAAAGCTTTCTCGTATATTATCAACCACACAAGTGCATCTTACAAGCTATCCCATCCTCTCTTTATATAGGAAGAGAGGTTGGGGGTTATGAAGAAATGAAGGGCCAAAGGTCATGTAGGTTACAAGGAGATGAAAGGTGATAAGTCATATGAGTTACAACAAAGATAATGTTTTAAGATTATATTCAATTTCTTGTGGAACCCTTTAGACCCATACAATCACACACAGGCTCCACGAGACACCGAACATAGTTTTTTTTGGGTTTCCAACTCCCAATTAGTCAGTTATGTTGCTACTTCAATCATATACTTAAAAATCATAAAAAAATAATAAGAATATTATTTAAACTAATTTTTTATAGATTTATCTCAGAATTTCCAGAATTTATATTTCTAAAGAATTATACTACTAGTTGTCTATCGGGTTGACTAGTCTACCCAAAATTTGTCTAGAACTTCATTAATTATCTAAAATTATAAAAATTCTCAAAAATATAATTTAAACAGAATTAAAATTCCCTAAATATTAGAATATGAAATTTTGATGCAAGGGTTTCATGGTACTAATGGTTTGGAATCTTCTAGGTCAACAAGTCACCCAAAAATGACTAATTTTGACCTATAATTTTCTCGACCAGATTTGAATTGATAAATTTGTGAAAAAATGCTTTAAAATCCTAATTTAAATATATTAACCTACATAAAATTCAGTTTTGAAAAATTTCTACAGAAACTTATAGTTCCTTCACAACGTGGTAAGTTTTGGCTCTACCGAAACATGAAAATAGCTATCATAATTCATGAAACTTTTATGGGTGAAAATACTATCCAAGAGACATCAAAATACTATTTCTACAGAATTAATACCATAATTTTTACAGATTTATAGCATAGGTTTGAGATGAAAAAATTAGGGTTTCTTACCAAAAGTTATTGCTAGTTGGGTTGTGGAGGCTTCTCCTTGCTAAAGCTCCAACCTTTATTGCTATTCTTGCTTGCTAATCCTCTCTTGATGAGTTTGGAGGGGTTGACAATGGTTTTAGATGGTTGGATGGAGAAGATAGAGTTTTAGGGTTGGTTTGGTGGAGTGTGGATGGAAGAAGGATGAAAGAAGGAGCATTTATGGAGGAGGATGAGTTATGTGATGGAGGGGATGATGTAGTAGAGGGGAGGAGATGTTATTTTCGAAATTAATGGTAAAGGAGCTGCTCTTGGGTGATAAATAAGAGTTTTTGGTGTTAGGGTTAGGGTTTTGATAAGGGTTGATATATATATGTGCCTATGGGTTGAGTTTATATATGTAGGAGGGTGTTTCCATGCATGGCATGGCCCGCCAATGTAGGAGATTATTTTTGGACGAAAATTACATAAAAATAATCTTTGGTTGGTCATATGTGGGGTCCACATGGATTGGTTTGGTTATTTGATGAGTTGGCTAATTGATTAATTGAGGATTTAAATAAAAGGTTTCCTAATATGGAACTACTTAGATTTCTAAATATAAATGCAATCTAAATCTGAATTAAATATACAATATATATATTTATTAATATATATTAATGCCCAATATGCCTACATAGGTTTGGGTTAGACTTTGGGTCAAATATAAACTAATGCCAACTAGGATTACACTAGGATTACACGTAGACACTTTCTATAAATAGAAACTTTCCAAAATTGAAAATATATTAATATTAATAAAATATATATACAAAATATATATAAACATGAAGGTATTTGAGAGTACTACATGTCTATTTAGATTAGGATTTGGTTCGGGTCAAGTCGGGGCTAAATTGGTACAACCGGGTCTCATAGAAAGTCAATAATATAATAACTAAATAAATAAATCATCGGTGGAGGTTAAGTCGTAACTTGGCCTGATTTTCCAAGTTAGAACACACCTATGGCTCGGCCTTCCCTACCATGGGTAATAGACTAGTCAAAATACACGACTACACTATCCGTGCTAAAATTCCTAGTCGATATGTATCTTAAACTTAACCATAACTAAGGCTATATATATATAATATTAGACTATTATAAATATAATCATATACATAAAATTGTATTTAAATCTTATTGACTGTATAACATCCCAAAATAAATCCACAATAATTATACTGTCATGGCAACCTATCATGGCTTCCTACCAGGTGGGGTTGGCTAGGTTAGGGTCCAAATATATATTTTCTAATTTAATCGAACTCTAAGAGTCAACCAATAAGTCTCTTGTGCCATTCGTAATTAAATAGCACATGGAGACTCGATTGAGTGGCACACTTTTAGCATGTGCGTCGTAGGCTCAAAAATGAGTCAAACCATAATTGGGTCGAATAGTTTTGATCTATGTCGAGTCCCGAACTCACGTGGGAAGTTAGGTCTGAAATTATGGTAAGTAATCTAATTGCCTAAATTGTCCCAAAGTTGTACGAAGTCAAAAGAATGCTAGAGGACAAGTTTGGGTGGGACATAATATATCAAGTTGAAGGTCATCATGTCTACTACAAAACTCATGAAGGATGTTTCAAAAGATGGGCATGTCTTGAGCTCCAAGAATCAAAGACACGAAAGAGTACATATATAATTATATTTAAATATACAATATAACATAATAATTAGAAATACTATAAAATAATAAAAAAATAATTCCCAAAAATTAGGGTCCTTACAGACGGAAAAGATTCGGTGCGGACGGGGGTCAGGCGCAGATGGTGATCCGGCGCGGACGGGGAGTGCCGCGCGGTCAAGCGCAGATGGGGAAGATCCGGCGCGGAGTTGGTGCGTCGGGATCGACGTTGTCGGCGCGTCGGGATCGGCGGGGTCGGCGCCTCGGGATCGACGGGGTCGGCGCGTCGGGATCGGGCCGCGCGGTCAGGCGCGGACGGGGAAGATCTGGCGCGAAGTTGGCGCGTCGGGATCGGCGCTGTCGGCGCGTCGGGATCGGTGCGTCGGGATCGGCGGGGTCGGCGCCTCGGGATCGGCGAGGTCGGCGCATCGGGATCGGCGGGGTCGGCGCGTCGGGTCGTCGGGTCGTCGGATCGGCACGGCGGGCGTGTAGGGGATGGTGAATACGACGGCTAGGGTTTTTCTGGAGGCTCTGATACCATGTAGGAAATAATAATGCCTTGTTCTCTTTGCTAGGGTTTGTTACAATATATATAGTGTCTACATTTGGGCTTATGGGCCATATTTATATTTACAAATGTAATATAATCTAACAGTATCGGCCGATATCGATACGGTTTGGCATGTCCCGATCCGATACCCGATACTGACCGATACCGACATTGAGGGTCTCTTTTCCGGTCAATTCGACAAAGAAAATTTGACGAAAAAGACAAATCAGCAAGGGTTTAAAGCATAATAAGGTTGTAAAAGCATGTAAAAGAAGAAAATCAATCTATTGTATATAAGTCAATCGATAAGGGTAACTAATATTTCATTTAATTTCAAAATAATAAGAAATAATATTGAAAATACTTAAAATTATGCCTAAATGTATAAAATATATGTTGCTAAATGTAAATAATTTATTAATAGTTATTTGTTTTTCGATACAAAAAAGTCCGATAATCTGATCCGAAATCGCCGATACTACCAATATCGCCGATACCAATACTCATAGGAATTGTCGATACCGATTCCGATACCGATACTGTGAACCTTGGTTTCGACCCACCAATTCCTTGACTAGCTTGTGACATCCTAACATTCATGTATTGTTACATTTTCCAATTTCAATAATACAAACGCTTTCCATTCTTCCTATTTCTTTGTTTCTTTCTTCTTCTTCACTATTGTTCTTGATTCTTGATCTATAACCACTGTTGAATACCATTTACGAAGAGTTATGAATGGCAGTAATCATCCCACTATCTCCCCTGCTGTGATCGAGAAGAATTTGAGTCTTTGTTTCGTGTGTGATGAAAAATGGTTCCGGGGGGCATAAGCCTTACGGTGATGATATTTTGTCCATGCGGTTTGTGACCACGGACGTATCGCAGGCCCACGTGGCAACCAATCATTGTCCTTTCCACCCACCCCCCCCCCCCCCCCCCACTCCCTCCCCCGGACTACTACCAAAGGCCGCCACGTGGCGGCAGGCCAGCTGTGGCCACAAAAACTGGGGTCAAAATAGTAGTGTCCTAAATTTAAAGATAAGAGGTGGTTTATGTTGGGAACGAAGCGCGGAAACCGTTTCCCAAAAACAGAGAGCACTGCGAAAGAACCGAGCAAAAGCATACAAACCGACAACACCAAACGCAAATCGCAGACACAAAATTTTTTGACGTCGAACCTCCACTAATGAAATAAAGGGAATACACCCTCTACAAGCTCCTCCCGATTCAAACGAATCACCACAACTGTTTATGCTAGTACCTGATGAGGAGGGACAGTGTCAAGAGCTATCTGATACATGAATGTAATAGGAAGAATGGAAAGTGTCTCTACTATTGAATTGGAAAATGTAATATTACATGAATATAAATGTTTACACCAATGAAGAAACATAGAGATTACAATTGTCTCTCTTCTTCCCTTTCTGTCCATTTATACACTTGTTAATAGGGCTGCAAATGAGCCAATCTGTTCACGAGCTGCTCGAAGCTCAACTCGATAAAAGCTCGTTTGAGCTCGGTCTGTGCAGTAAATAAGCTGAGCTTAAGCTTAATTTTCGAGCTCGTTTGATAAAGGAGCCAAGCTCAAGCTTAGGAGTAATCGGCTCGTTTGAGCTCGCGAGCTGGCTCATTTATGAGTTTGTGAGTAGCTCGTTTAGAAGCTCGTTTATGAGCTTGTTTAGAAGATCACTTATAATTTTTTGTTGAATTCTAATTTTATATATGTTTGTATAGCAATATGGTTGTATGCATTATATATATATATATATGTCCTGAATAATTAATATTAAGGAATTTTTTTAATTAAATTTTTATAAATAAATTGTTGATATTAATGGTACTTGAATTCAAACATAACTAGCTTGAAATGAAGCTCGTTAAGCTTAAAATCAAGCTTAATGAGCTTGAAATAATGTTGAGCGAGCTTGAAATCAAGCTCATTAAGCTTGCTTTTGAGCTTATTGAGCGTGTTTATCAAGCTTGAATCAAGCTAAGCTCGAGCTCAAACCAAGTCAAGCTCAAGTTTAATATAAACAAATTCGGGCCAAACTCAAGCTCTAAAACAAAAAACTTATCAAGGTTAAGCTCGAGCTCGAGCTCGATTAATTCTAGTCAAGCCAAGCTCAAGCGTACAAAAACTTGGCTCGGCTTAGCTAGCCCTACTTGTTAAGGAGCATCTCTAACTGCATAACCAGTTCTGACTGCCAGCCTGGCTAACTGCCCACCCTGGCTAACTGCCATTGTATGTGTACTAGAATTAGATACTGCAGTGTGCTGGAATTGGACACGCTATGGAACAGTGCAAGCTTCTTCCCAGCTCACTATATATCTTCATTATATCTCTTAGTTCTGATATTCTCTGATACGCCTCAAATTACAAATGTCAATCTTCATTAGCTCCTGTAGTGACATCCAGCAATTAACCTTCAATTTTATCTTATATATGAAGTTGCTGGAGTTATTACTTTTGGAGCGCCTCCTTAATATTGGCACACAATGGTACACTCCAAGCAAGTACTCAAAGTTAACATCCTTCATATTTTTTTTCTTCTTATTTTCCTTCTTTGTTTGGTAAGATTTTTTTTTCTTCCTTTTTCCATCTTTATTTTTCTTCCTTGTTTGGTAAAAACGATTAATTTGGTGGGCCCAAAAATTAATGTAGCAGGACACGCTCCAAATCTAGAGTGTTTTTTAGCTTTCCAACAATTTTTAAGTACAAACAAGTGTCCATTGCAGCCTTCAAGTGCTACAAAATTTAACTAAAGGCAAAATACAGTACTTAAAATCTCTTCCACTGTGGATGGTTTGCATCATCAAACAATTCAGCTTTCGACATCATCGCCGTCAAATTAACTGAGATTTGTTTAAATCTAGACAATCTGACAGCTTTTATTGTCAATATCTTATGAGCCTTTGAATACAAATATTGATTCTTTTAATTTAGCTAAAATCCTACTGATATAAATAATTATGCTCATTTAGAAGGAGTTATATATAGATGTATATTCCACCAAATGTACCAACAGATGCGAACTATAAATTAATCTGCACAGATTAGACACAAGGCACTCAATTACAATATGAGCACTCAATTATGCTCATTTCCGATACTTCTCTTGGACCTGGTATTTAAAGTTCGCTGTTAGGAAAGGAATGGAAACAAAATTAATTCCTTGGCCAGTAAACAATATTTAGATCACTACAGTTGGCGAGAGATGCGATGAAATCCAACCCTCCTGATAGAGTATTCTCTGACATGAGCAACATCTGAAGGAATGACATTGACTTGCCAAGTGTAGCAGGCACCGTCCGGTGAGATTGTTAGCAGAAACTTCGAGATGGGTCATCTTGGAAGCATTCAGTAATGAAATTGGTACGGAACCAGCAATACCATTCTTATGCAAGTAAAGCTTTTGGAGATTCACTAGATTCCCCAGTTCCTTGGGAATTTCCCCTTTCAAGTAATTAATGCCCAGAAAGAGGATTCGGAGCTTCGTGAGGTTGCCAATCGAAAGCGGGATGGCTTCGGTGAATTGATTGAGTCCCAAGGACAAAGTAACAAGCTCCGACAGGTTCCACTGAACTTATTTTTACCGAGGTCAATCCATTGAAGTGTCGAATATCGGGCAAGGTAAGCTGGGATGTGGCCAGTATGCAAGTTGTCCGTAATTGATATGATTTCTACACGTGGGAGCAATACTAGTGTGGGGAGAGAGCCCGAGAGGTTGTTAGAGGACAAGTAATATATTGACGAGCGAAGACATGTTGAATATTGATGGAGGGATCGGACCAGAGAGGAGGTTCCGGTCGAGGACTATTGCGAGCCGGGGAAGCCGGTGCAGTGTGTCAGGGATGGTGCCGGAGAGGGAGTTGTTGTAGAGGTCGAGAGAAGACAGGAAGGAGAGGTTGGAGAGGTGGGGGGAGATGGTGCCTTGCAAGGAGAGGCTTCTGAGGTTGACGGAAAACTTGCTTATTGGCCACATCCCAGCAGACCTTGCCCAATATTCAACACTTCAATGGATTTACCTCGGTGTAAATAAGTTAACCGAAAGTGTACCATCCTCACTCGGGAACCTGTCGGAGCTTGAGGATTTGTTCCTAGAACAAAATCAATTCACCGAAGCCATCCCGGCTTTGATAGGAAACCTTGAAAGCGAGCAGGGATGAGGGGTCGGTGGAGTTGTCCGGTGCTGCAACGGCTGATGTTGCTGAGAATAGAATTAATGCATGTGGCAGCAGCAGCAGGAAGAGTAAGCATTGTTTGCCAGAGAATAGAAATGCCATGTCTTTGTATATATGTAGCCTTTATTTTATATTTGGTGGACTGAGGAGTAGTGATTGAGTGACTCTCTTCTTATAGTGAATGAATGAAGGAGTGACTGAATAGAGATAATGAGGATGTGGTGTACAAATCATTTAATAAAGTACAAAAAATCCCTCCTCCAATTTGCCTAGTTAGTAAAATAAGACTCAATAGACAAATATAGCAATTAAACCCTCCCGCAATATATGACTCGATCAAAATGTGATCTCTCCGTAAATGTGATAAGGGGATAGCAGAACCTATCGTAAATGTGACCTCTTCTCCGTAAGAGTGCTTCATGGTAAAGGAAATTGAGAACTTACCGTAACCAGATAAGGATGGGTAAGCAAATTGGATTAAGAGATCCAATCCCCTAGACAATCAAAAGAAGGGTCCTACGTGGAATAAAATCTTTCACTTATCATCAAATCAGCCGGTGCATATCCGTAGTTATCACGTGTTGGCCTCTCCCCTGTATTAATGCTTTAGCTCCCTAACAGGGGTCACCCTCCCTCCTGCCTGCCCATCCACTAAGTTGTGTTGTTCACGTGCACACACGAACACAGGGGTATGCACGGGCAGGCATGTCAAAGTTGAAAATTATTAACTGTGCACTTTCATGCTTGTATAAGTGTATTTTAGGCTTGTACGACATCACGTCCAGTGACGAATTTTTGTTTCTACAAGTCTATATGACAAAAGTTATAGAAGAAATTATAAAACTGAGTTCATTTTTGTTTATCCCCCAAAATTAGGATGGATGTTCATCATTCCACTCAAATGTTATCACATGCCAAACTAGTGTGGATGTTCACCAAACTACTATCAAAGTGATTTTAGATTACCTTTGAGTGTAATGGTGAACTTTTATCCTACCTTTGGTGAGTTAACAATAACAAAAATGGACTCAATTCTTTTTTCAAGTCTATGTTGTACGAACACGAATTAATGCGACATGACATGATTCGTACACGTGCTACTACAACAAAGATTTTGGAATGCCCCATTATGTTTTGGAGCACTATGTGGTAGGCTTGTCAAGATTTATCGTCCCTGCGTTCCTTGGAAATGTTTGGTATTAGGAAGTCAATGTTGAACTGACACGAATAGGACACCGCACAATTTGGACACCGACACGACAAAGTTTGGGCATGCCCACCATTTCTTTATCCTGATCTAATTGTGTTCTTGATGTGTGCTTGGTCAAGTTGGCCTAAAAGAGGAGGAAGAGCCATTGGAGTGCCTTATCTGTCGCGCTTTGTTGTTCTGACTCTCCCGGGAAATCGAAAGCCTCGGCTTGTGTTGCCTCCTCGTTGCTGACTTACTAAGACATGAAATGATCAGCTGCGAGAAGTCGCCAATGATGAAAGCTCTTCGGCTTGGTCCCTCTAGGTCAACATGATCAGCCATCATGACGATGACCGAGAGGAAGAGAAAGAATATGAAGAGGAAGACGAGTGCTTGGATGACTTGTATGAGGGGCTACGGAAGATGTCCATGAACAGCAAAAATCTCGGGCTTTAGTTCACGGGGATACACACTCGATTCATCTACAGCCACGACGAGGAGGTCATCGAGAGGGACGAGGAGGTGCTGCTGAAGGGCCTGCTAGTTCTGAAGGGGAATCACCTGAGGATCCACGACGAAGAAGAGTATGAATGAATGAATGGTGATGCATTTGTTTGGAGGGGTGGGATCAGTGGATTTGATTCAGTTTTACGAATAATGCGGTTGTTGCTTTTGTTATTTAGATTCAGTGTCTTTTTTTTCTATCTCATTTTGTCTCTACCAAAGGCAGTTTAACTTTTGTTACTGCAATAAAGAGAATATCCAAATGTTATCTTCGTAATGTTTGCATGTTTGTTCTTGATTGTTATTGTTCGATCAATTTCTACTTTCTTATTCTCAGATATCGTAAGGTTATTTGCGTGTGACCTTAATTTCATGTGCTGCACGACATAAAGCTGCATAAGATTTGACAGTGTTGTATATGAGACTAACCATTTTAATGACTTAGGGTAGGCTAAATTTTTGGTTTATTTATGTTGATGCTTTTCAAAAAGCAAAGAAGCAGAATATTTAGATACGTGCTATTATTCTGATCAAAATTTAGAGTCTGAATTGAGAGCCAACCCTTATCTTTGGATTCAGCATGGTTTGCTAGTAGTATACTTTTACTGTGTTGTGATTTCTATAGAACAATTAAATCGTTCTGCTGATCTATTTTGGACATCATAAGGGTTCTGTATTTAATTTGTGTAAGAAAAAAAATGATGGCTTTTTTTCGAGCCCTACTTTTCTTTATGGTATGAATATAGCACCTCAATTGACTTGGGGATGATGTTGAAGATCCCCTACTGATGTTGCCAATTTTCCAACAACAACATTGACTTGGAAACTTCAAGTCTAGTCTTCTTGACATCCAACAAGCATATCTCTGCTACAGTAATGTAATTTTGCGATGCGATGGTCTTGCAAGAAAGTATGCTTAACGTTTGTAAATTTATCCTTGTTCGCTTGTTCGATTAATTTGTGCCTTCTTATTATTGATGTCGTAAGGTTACTTGTGTGTAACAATCCAACTTATTAACGAAATTGGACTCTTCAATCCTTCCAAAAAACAAAAACATTTATTATCCAGTACGTATCGATCATTTTCGTTATTTCTCTTTCAATATAGACAATCATTGAATCGCTCAACTACTCATCTTTCATCTTATTAGAAATTGATATTTTAGAAACCTAAGATTAGCTTTTGGTAAGTCCAGTAGAATGTTAATAAAGTTTTCAAAGCAAAAGGACTAATTGGTCATGGCATGGAAAATAAGATTTTTAACTACAAACTGCTAGTGTACCCACTGGGATGCATGTTTTAAAGTAATGTATCCATCCTCTTTTGGATATACAAAACCCCATATTATAAAGAAATCTAGGTATTTATTTTAGCGAGTACTCGACAACTATGCTGGGCAGGCACAAATAAGATACGACACGTACGATACAGACACTAACAATACATATTTTTGTCATGCCCTAGTATATATACTATGGAGTGTGATTGAAATGGCGATGCTATTTGTCCAACATGATGCATGTGTCATGGATATGATACCGATTTTTGGTGTGCGCAACTTGAGGCTTCCTTTTAGTTGACAAGTACTCCTTTTTTGATCTCTTGCAACTCTCTCATCAGAAGTCTTTTGTTTGGCAAGCCCTTTGAACAATGTAAGCCCACCTCTATGATAAATGAGAGGCATCTATACAAAATGTTCATTCCATCTGAATTCTGCTGCAGGTTGGTAAACTCGGTTCTAAGGATATTGCTATCTACAATCTCCATCACAGCAGTAGGATATGCATTGCATACCCATTGCCTCAGATTTAGTTCCCCATTGAACATTATGTCGACTGGCTTCTTTCCTGTGACTAATTCAAGCAGCAGAATCCCAAAGCTGTAGACATCACCCCTTATTGTAACTCCTCCAATTGACCTATACTCTATTGCACAGATTGTAGTTAGCAACATAGTAAATTAGCACAAGTTATTATTAAAAAATAATGAGAAGTACCTGGAGCCATATAGCCGACAGTGCCTATGTTGTTAGTCGGCGTTGTAGAGTTGTTGTCAACGAGCATCAGTTTGGCAATGCCAAAGTCGCTTATTTTTGCAACCATGTTTTCGTCCAAGAAAATGTTGCTAGGCTTCAGATCACAATGTACAATGACATGAGGATGTTGGTGATCAGAGCCGGCCCAGGTCCAGGGCGGGCCGGGCTCATGCCCAGGGCACCTATTCTGTTGGGGGCACCAAATTCTTCTCAAAGTCCTATATATTATGGACCTGGGCCAATTTTTTGATAGCATATATTTGCTATAACCCGGCTGTAGCCGAATAAAGCAATCAGCGGCCACAAATAAATGTTGACCCCACCAAATCAGCAGCAAGCCAACAACATATATTTGCTAATTGCTATAACTCTTCCGTTCCGTGAATGTCTCCTCGTAATACTCGTATTCTCTTCCTCTTCCATTTCCAGTTCTACTTCTACTTTCCGTTTCGTCGTCCGAGAGAAAAGGGCTTTCTCTATTTCTTTGTAAAATTTTCTGTGATGGAGACGATTCTTATTCCCAACGGTAAATTTTTGATTTTATTGCTCTCTTTATAATTGTAGTTTATCTATAAAAAAAAATTCATCTTCACTTTTTCTTTTCAGTTTTCCCCTGTTCTGCTACTGCTAGGGCTCTCATCCTCCATTGTGGTTTTGCTTCTGTTGAACAACCAAGATTAATATATTTTACTGGTATGGATCTAATTTTTTTACTGCTTTATTTGTAAAATTTAGGCATGTTCTCCTGACTTTTGTCAAATTAATGTTATGTTGCCTTGTATATTTTCGTTAATTGCAAGCCATATTAATTCAATCAACCATTTATAATTAACCAAATCTAGGAATCTGACTTGTGATTAACCATTTATAATTAACTATTTATTTGTAAAATTTAGGCATGTTCTTTGTTAATGTAGGCATGTTCTTCTGATTTTACTGCTTTATTTATAATTAACCATTAATATATTTTCGTTAATTTAGGGATAGTTTTCCTCCATTGTTAAAAGAATCTGACTTGTACAAACTCATTTTAGCATTTGTTGGTACCAGTACAAAATTTGTTGCTTTTATTTTTTTAATATATTTTCGTTAATATATTTTCCTATATTGTTAATATATTTTCGGGATAGTTTTCCTCCATTGTTAATGTATTTTCATTAATATATCGTTAATTTAGGCATGTTGCTTTTATTTTATTTTTTTATCTTTTGTTGGTACAGTACAAAATTTGTTAATGACAATACCTCTTTTCTTTGCAGGCAATGATTCTTGGAATTACAATTTGAATTGGAAGTTACAATTTAAACAACAAGAACTCAAGCCAGGTTTTATTGTTCTTTGCTGAATATATTTTGTTTGCATATGCTTATGTGTTGTGATTTTGTTTAGTTAAAATTTTCCGTCTTAGACTCAAAAATGTTTCCTAGGAAACAACTCTCTGGAAATTTGAAAAGAAAAAACAAAAAAAGAATGAAGAGATAGTCGAATCACTAAAAGGATCTCTAAAAAAATACTTTTGCAACAAACATACTTCAGATGAAAGTTTGAATCAACCCAATGAGCTTGAACAAGAAACTATTTTGAATGAAGTGGTAGAAAATAATAATAATGTGAATGAAGATATTGATGATGTAGGGAAAATGAACATGAAACAAGCATGCATCATTCTTTACCAGAACATTTAGTAGAACATGAAAGTGATCAAAATGGTGATCATTCTTCCCCAAACCATTTAGGAGAAGATGAACCTGCTAGTACTGTACCATTGTTGAATATGTATGATCCAGGTGTTTGGGATAATATTGATGACAATATGATAGATTTACTTGTAGAGAAAGGACCTATTAGAGAAGATAATTTAAATTTTCCTCTAGATGAACATTCTAGACATTTTTCTACTAGCTATTATAAGCGGCCAATGAATAATGGAGAGTTTCATGATAGAAAATGGCTTGTCAACTCAAAGTTAACTGATAAAGTGTTTTGTTTTTGTTGCAAGTTGTTTTGTATAATGCCATCTAGAAGTCAATTAGCAAGAGAAGGAATTAAAGATTGGAAACATATTGGTGAGAAACTTATACACATGAAAGAAACAAAGAACACACTCTTAATTGTATTGCTTGGGTTGAGTTAAGTAAGAGATTGCACCACAATCAAACAATTGATAAAGAATTACAAGAGCTTATTAAGAAAGATAAAGAGCATTGGAAACAAGTAATGCTTAGAATAATTGTTGTCGTGAAGTGTCTTGCTGTACATAATTTGGCATTTCGTGGAACAAATGAAAAGATTTATGAAGATTCTAATGGTAATTTTTTGGGCTTAGTTGAAATGATTGCGGAATTTGATCCGATAATGCAACAAAATTTTCGTCTCATTCAAGATAAACAGATTCATTATCATTATCTTAGTCATAAAATTCAAAATGAGTTGATTACAATTGTAGGATCGAAAGTGAAGAATGCAATCATTAAAAAAATAAAAGAAGCAAAGTATTTTTCAGTTATTCTTGATTGTACTCCTGATGCAAGTAACAAAGAACAAATGTCTTTAATTATAAGATGTGTAGATGTGTCAAGTACTCCAATAAAAGTAGAAGAATTTTTTCTAATTTTTAAATGTGCAAGAAACAACTGGATTAGGGCTTTTTACAGAGTTGATAGCTGCAATAAAATCACTTGATCTTGACATTGATAATGTGAGAGGGCAAGGTTATGATAATGGATCCAATATGAAAGGAAAAAATCTAGGTGTGCAAAAAAGATTACTTGACATTAATCCTAGAGCTTTTTATATGCCTTGTGGTTGTCATTCTCTTAATTTAGTTCTTTGTGATATAATAAGTTCGTGTATTAAAGCAAAATCTTTTTTTGGAGCATGTCAATGCATATATATTGTATTCGCTAATTCTTCAAAATGATGGGCTATTTTACTTGATTATGTAGATGGTTTAACTTTAAAATCATTGTCTACTACACGTTGGGAAAGTCATGTAGAAAGTGTCAAAGCAATAATGTCTCAAGTTTCTGAAATTAGAGAAGTATTGTTTAAATTAGCAGAGATTAGTGATGATGCTAAATTAAGTAGGGATGCTAAAATTTTAGCAACTCAAGAGTTTTCTAGTTTTGATTTTATTTTAAGCTTGGTTATTTGGTTTGAAATTCTTGTAAAGATTAACATGGTTAGTAAGAAACTACAATCTGAAGACATGAGTGTTGATGTTGCAGTAAAATGTTTGGAAGGACTTGTTTCTTTTTTTGAAAACTATAGGGAAAACGGGTTTAATTCTGCTATGATTGAGGCAAAAAAGATTGCATCTAATATGGGAATTGAGCATGTTTTTCCTCTTAAGCGTCGAAGTTGTAGAAAAAGACAGTTTGATGAAATTGCTAATACAGAAAGGGAACAACAATCAGCCGAAGAATCATTTAGAACTGATTATTTTCTTGTGGTAGTAGACATTGCTCTTGCTGAATTGAGAGAGAGATTTGAGCAATTACATACATTTCAGTCTATTTTGGTTTCCTGTTTGATGCAGCAAAGTTAAAATCATTGGATGATGATGAATTAAAATATTCTTGTGAGAATCTTGATAGGGCCTTGAAAAATGGTAATGCTTCAGATGTTGATTTAGGGGATTTGTATTCAGAGCTACAAATAGTGCAATATATCTTACCTAGAGAATCATATGATAAAGACAAGCCATGGAAAACAATTAAAATTTTAGAGTTTCTAAATAGCATGGATATGTTTCCGAATGTAATGATTGTTTACAGAATTTTGTTGACTTTGCCTGTGACTGTGGCATCTGCGGAAAGAAGTTTTTCTAAATTAAAATTATTAAAATCTTATTTGCGGACACCATGACTCAAGATAGACTTAATGGATTAGCAATTATATGCATTGAAAAAGATATGCTGAAAACCATTGAATATGCAGATATAATTGATGATTTTGCTTCCAAAAATGCAAGAAGAAAACATTTTAAATGATACATTTTTTTTTCCAGTTTTCATTGCTTGTTTTCTTATGTGCTTGTGGTTATTTGTTTGAGGTGGATGATGAAGAAGCTTTTGGAAGAAAGAAGACATAAGGTTTTCCTTTTGGCCATAAACGGGATACGATGAAGATGAAATGATACGAAGAAGATAAAGTGATATTTAGGCTTATAAATGTCTCGAAACATAATTGTCATATATTATTTAGCTTTTTCGATCTGAATCTATATTCAAAGGACATGATTTTTTTATCACATTGTATTTTGTATTGAGGACTCCCTTTTGTTTTCAATACATCATTAGAAGAAAAAAAGGGCACCATTTGAAAATTTGCCCTGGGCATTAAAATTACCAGGGCCGGCTCTGTTGGTGATGAAGGTAGTCTAAGCCCAAGGACACATCCAACATTATGTTTATCCTTTGGAGTAGGGTCAAGCATTGGTTTTCAGAGTACAACTACTTGTCTAAACTTTGATTTGGCAAGAACTCGAGAACCAATGCCTTGAACTCCAAGTTTGAACAAGTACTGATGATCTTGACAAGATTTCTGTGGCGAACGTGGCCTAAAGTACGACATTCTGCATCAAAACTCCTTGAAGCTCCTTCAACTTCTAAATTCAAGACTTTCACTGCAACGAGCAACCCGTCATCTAGGCTTCCTTTATATACCTTGCCAATGCTACCTCTCCCTAGTAAGTTGGCTTCGCTGAAGTTGTCGGTCGCACGAGCTAGCTCAAAGTATGGCATCCGTCTATGGTAATTCAAACACGGTGACTCCACCCCAAATGAGGCCTTGGCCTTTTTTCGCACAAATTTATTTGCGAACAGAGAAAAGCAAGCAAGAAACACCAAGACAGAAGCTACATATGAGAGGACATATTTGAGCAATCGTAGTTTTGCACTTGAAGTAAATGTCGTGAAATTTTCAGGGCAAGGTGGAAATTGTAACCGAGGTGCTCCACGTAGTGCTCGATTTTCCACCAATGATGTGATGCTGACATTTGAGGATACTTTTCCCTCTGGTATTTGCCTTCCAACATGTTGAAAGAGAGGTATAGTCTATTAACGTATGATAGGTTTGAGAAGAACTTGGGTATGACGCCAGAGAGAAAATTATGTGAAAGATTTAGATATTCCACATTGAATAATCTACCGAGCTGCTGAAGAATTTGGCCATAGAATTAATTATTTGATAGATCTAAATATGTAATACTTTGGAGTTCCCCAAGAGCACTAGAGATGTTACCTGACAGTTGATTACTCCGTAGATTTAGAGCGAATATGTGCTTCAAGTTTGTCATCTGTGGCTGTAGCAATCCCTCAAATCTATTTTTGTGTAGGTACAAACCAACACTACTAAAATATGCTCTATTAGCGACGTCGTTTAGCGACGGAAAGAAATTACGTCGCTAACTATATAATATAGCGACTCCTTCCTAATGACGTCGCAATACGTCGCTGAATAGCGACGTTCAGCGACACTAGATAAATTATGTCGCTGAATAGCGACGTTCAGCGACATATTAAGAAAATATGTCGCTTATATTAAAATTATTGCGATGGTTAGCGACGTCCACTGTTGATGTCGCTAACTTTTTTACTTACGGCACAGGACTCCCTTTTCCCCCTCACTCGAAAAATCGAAACTCGAAATTTTTTTCCCCTTCCCCCCCGGCGACTCCCTCCCCCGCGGTGACTCCCTCCCTCCCGACGACTCCCTCCCCCCCCCCGTCGAGTTCCTCCTCATCGAGCTCCTCCTCCTCTCCGACGGTAAACCCTAACCTAATTCCTCCTCCTCCTTCTCTCCCACACACGAACACACACACACACACACACACACACACACACACACACACACACGGAGGGTGACACACGTACCAAGTATTTGTGGAAATTCCCAATAGGTAATTTATAATCCTAATTTCAATTTTGTGCATAAATGAGGGTAGGTTAGTCATGGTTAAGGTATCCCAAATGGTTTTCATATGGATTCCTATATATATATCTATGTATTTTTGACCCACAAGTCATGTATATATGTAAATATATATAAATTGGTATATATTTATGTATGTGGACTATTTTAGATAAAAGTTTATAAATATATAGTGTGTGCGGTTGTGTCTTGTGTGAGAGTGAGAGAGGGGGAAGCATGGCAAGTGTCTTGGACATGTTTTGGGTTTTATAATTAGGTTTAATTTTGTTCAAACCCGATTCATATAATGGTTTTGATAGTTCACAATCGGACAATACTAAAGATTTCAAGAGGAAGAAAAATGGAAAATAATGGTTTTGGCGACATCTTATTTCCAAATAAATACCACACCAGAGCACAGTCACACTCTCAGAGTACTGTAGAATGCAATGTAGAGTCCAGGAATAGCTCGGGCTGCAATTTTGTTTAATCATGTATGCTCAAATGTTCTTAGAGATCTCCAATTGGACTAGTATTTTAGAAACGCCAATTTGATATAAAAAAGTCCATCCGGAATGTAACTTGCGTCTTGCATTTCACACATAATAGAACCCCGAATGAAACAATTAAACAGTAGCTATGGATGAATGTCATATGTTGGAAATTCGTATCATGTATATAGGGTTGCTTATAATTTGGACACCTGAAATAGTGTAATGACCCGCTCCGCCCTAGCGGAACGTCGATTCAAACGGCAAGTGTAACGACTCAAACGAGCCGTCGACTCGAAGAGTTGCGTCGACCCGATGAAGTATCGATGCGAATCGATGCAAGACTTACAATGGCTCGTCAAAGATGAATCCAGACTTAGACTATCAAAGGTGCGCTCGGAGTATCGCTCGGCCGATACGAACCTCGCTAAGGTGGGTGGCTCCGATGAACCCGTCTGTGCTTAGCCTAGACACATAATAATACGGACACTATCACGAGAATCGCTAGGCGATAACCTCTTGCATGCTAATAAATGACTCAACGCACCTAGCTAAGGGAATAATCCCAACTTGTATGCTTGTATAGAATATGGAAAGGAACATGGAAAAGTACGAGAACTCTCGCCCGCGCTCCATGCTCGTGCTACGGCACAAGCCTACGTTTATGCTCCTTATGCGTCCAACAATAAAACAATGAATGGTTTACAACAATGAACGGGAAGGCTATCAATATAGTCGTTCCGAGTAGAGTATAGCGACACTGAAAGGCTATGGGACCGATGGGTCGCCAAGGCGACTCCCGTACGAGGAGTTGCGTAATGCTTGAATGAATAAATCAACGAATCAATGAATGAATGAATGAATGAATGAATACGTGAATGAATCGATAAACGAATGAACAAGTGAAAGAAAGAAAGAAAAGAAAGAATGAAGAAAAGATAAGAAAAGAAAGAATGGTTAGCGACAGGTGTGACGGGCACGTGCATCGGGGCTCGCTACCCGCGCTGCACGGACGCCAACCTGGTCGATAACGCATTATGGCTAAGGGTTAGCCTACGACGGAGATAGCCGTTAAATAAAAAGGCAAGATAATACGAAATGGTCGTGGACAAACGGCACGAGCGAGGGGTGGCGAATGCTGTGTCCGTACAATGATTCTGCGGCACGGGTGTTGTGTGGTGGTGTATACCGTGGCCGGCCTAGGCGGAATCAAAAGTCGGGGCTTACGGGCTGCCTGGGTACGGGCTTGGGCACCGGGAGACGTAAGTACAGGGTATTTCAAGAGACTTAACAGGGTGTACCAGCCATCACCCTATGCTAAGTTGAGAAATACCAAGGAGAAATGTCCAAATGGCTTGTCATGCCAGCGACCGGTGCATATAGAATAAGGGGGCTTTGCTGGTGGCAATCCACGTGCAAGTCTTTGCATTAAAATCAAAGTAGTCTAAGTTAAATGAACCAAGTACCTTCTGAACAGGCTTGAATGTAACACACCACATGATCAAGAATACTTGTACAATGAGTTAAAGAATACGCCTACGATGCGCTAGGACCCGAGGCGGGGACACGCACTCGATATTGAATGTTTTCCAAGTACCACATTATGTTATTACATGAATTGTTGTCTAACTTGGTTTACTTGGACTGGAAAGGCCAGACGGTAAGTATGGGTAAGTCGTGCATATATTTTCTATGCGACACTTGAATTCTGCAACACGAGATAGGTTATGCAATATGCCATGAAATTGATCCTAAGGCAAGATTAGAAAGATAATGAATGATAGAGATGCACAAAAGTAAATGGATCGTGTTCGGTAATGATAGCATTGTGGACGAGCTAGCCTCCCCACCAGTGCATAACAATGTACTGATAACCCCACAGTCTGCATGCAGGATGCAGGAGACGCCGGTGGGTGCGGAGCTTCCATCGAACGTGCTAAGGCGCGGAGCTATCTCTGGGCCTTGGAGCGTTGCAAGGAGCTGGAGCACCATATACGGGACATAATGTATCGGAACATCGCCATGAATCATACCATCTTGTAAGCCACTTGGCACGCCTTTTATGTTTTAGAGAGAGAGCTTGAGCGACTTGTAATATCGGCCTAGCGCCGCTTGTAACTTCTTGAATATCAATAAAGAGTTTGATTTCGTATTCAACTTGTGTGTTCGTTTACTTTCTGCTGCAAATGGGGACACTCTGTGCGACTCTGTGGCCTAGCATCAAATCGGCCTTTTCTGGACTTGGCCTTGCACGGGCGCAACCTAGGCCCGTGCGGCATCACGCCTTAGCGAGGACGATCACTCCTACGGGAGCGGGGCATGACAGATTGGTATCAGAGCACGGCTTTACGTCCCTGGCCTTCATTCGATTTTCTCAGTTTTGAAAGCTCGGTTGGTTACAAAAGAAGTGTGCGCTCTCTCTCTCGTTGTGCCTTGGGATGTTCCATACAATAAGTCTAATATTTTCGAAAGCTCGTATAAGTACTCGAGTGATCGGGACCGATAGGCGAAGGCCTTTGTGCCACTACGACGGACTTGATTGGCGAAGGCCTTTGTGCCAAACCACGACGGACTTGAGTTGGACGGAATCGATGCTAAGAGTTAGTAAACGCGAGGCATGCTTGAATAAGCTTACGCTGACGATAGCAAACGAGTACACGAGACCCGAGTATAGTTCGAACGGGATGGTCATGCACGCAGCCTTTTAGGCTAAGTTGTGCGGAGTATCGCGCACCTAGACTCTTTGGTGCAAACGAGTTGCGAACGAGAATAAGTGAGCATGCAAACTTGAATGTAGTCCGTACGGGATGGTTAAGCGGTACAACTTAGTCCGCGCGTCGCGCACCTCGACTCTTGGGTGCAATCGGGTTGCGAGCGATATCAAGTATCGCTCGATCGATAACGGAGATACACTGTGAGTGTCTATCGATAGGAACGCTATCAGGTTAACGCTTAGGCGTACTCGGAAGGATTGGCTCAGACTTTGAGAATTAGTACGAACGTACTTAGTACGTCAAGACGACGTGAGCGATTACGCTAGAGATTCGTCAAACGAATCTGAAGGAAGTCTTAGCGCATGACGCGAACGTGATTGAGGACTAGATCGTATGGCTTGAATCCGAGTAGTGTATGTGATAGGTTCGGAGAAGAATAAGAATGAGTGTCAACGACTAGTCGAGTGGCTCGAACCCTGAGTGGTGTATGGACGTTATAGAAAATTGTTCGAGCAAAACTAGAGGACTTACGGATAGAACGAGTATGTCGACGAGGCGATGCGATCGCGCAAAGCCTTAGAACGCGTCACGCTTAGTTGGTCGTGACTTCGAATGTCCCGAACGAGATGTCGCTGTACAACTTGTCAATGGGCAACGCGAGTTAGAAAATAGTTCGGAACGATGAATGAAAATGAATGGTCTTGATCGAAGAAACTTAGAGGATCGTGCGTACGATTTCGGATTGATTCAAATGAAATGTGACTTGAGTTTTGAACAACGATCTTGAAACAAACTTGAGGAATAGCTATCGAACTTGATCTTGAATATCGAGGAAATTGTGGATTATCCAACTCGGACAATAGCATCAGTCGCACGACTCGAAATTGGTTGCAAAGGAAGATCGTCAGGTTACGCATATCGTCGATAGTATTGAGGCGTATCAAAGATCGATATACGATAACTCGGGGGTACTCTGACTCGGCGAATGACGGTCGTGCAAATGTCATTGTTCCGTTGGACGCCATACTTAAAATGTTAAAAATGTGTCGAGGAAAAGATAGATTTGGCTCGAAGATTTTCTAGTTGAACGAAATATAAATGGACTATCGATCTTGGCTTGGATAGAAAATGAAATTCTTGGATTTGCTTCGTTGACAACCACAACGTTGACGTTCTTGTCTTATGCTAGCGCAACTCTAGCCTCGCACATGCGTCGCGCCGGATTAGGACGATCACTCCGCGTGAGCGTCGATATGGTGATTCATACGGCGGGAGTGATTAAACTTGGATGGCATGGCAATCTGATTGCTTCGATTTGTGGTTTGACGCGAAGGTGGACTCGAGATTGAATTTGTGTGCTTTAAGAGTTGAACTTGAGGATCGAGTAGGTCCAATCCGCGTATCGAGAATGGGTTAGTCTAAACTCAAACAAGAGTTACGCCCCGATGAGAATGATTATTCCGCGGGAGCGTCGCATGGTGATTCATGAACCGCCGTGGATAATCGGACTCGCATGAGATTGGGGCGCAATGTATTGTCGAGCTGGATGACCTCGTAATCGAAAACATAAATTGGTTAGAACTGGTGATCGAACGGAATTGAATATGTGCAACGTAAGTCTTGATGTGGATTAGGTGATCATGCTCGATGTTTAGAAATCTGAGTGACGCGAGCTTAGATAGAAACTCCCGTGCAAACGAACAAATGGTTTGACCATAGGATTT
Source organism: Iris pallida (assembly GCA_029216955.1). Classification (NCBI taxonomy): domain Eukaryota; kingdom Viridiplantae; phylum Streptophyta; class Magnoliopsida; order Asparagales; family Iridaceae; genus Iris; species Iris pallida. The sequence goes on along the minus strand of JANAVB010012200.1, from coordinate 13,964,640 downwards.
GGGGCGAGCGTCGTACAACGATCTTGCACGATGAGCCACAGACTTGAGTTGTAACTATGACCCTGTGAGATGACCTAGAGGATAGGCGGACGACCCTATGCCGAGTGATTGAACTTGTGCGATTGACCTTACAGTATCGTCTAGACGGACGATAGACTTGGGCAGCAATACTTAGAGTAGGACGGGGAACTGGGAGTGTGCGTGAACGACGGCGAGAATGGCCCCAAACGAAGGGAATGATAGGAATGGATGATGCGCAAGTAAAGTTGGAATAACGAATTGAATCATTGGTCGGAAGATGTACTCGATGATAGTGCAATATTTGGTCTTGAATCGGATGGGAATTACTTAGACTTGGTCGGCTCCGCTAAGAAGAAAAAAATCGTATTGATTTCATAGACAAGAACGCTTGAGAAGCAAATCGAATAATCTCGAGGACCGAGATAAACGATATGTGATACACACGTGAGTTCGATTTTAAATCGAAGTTAGCAAAACGATCGGCAAATCGAAACTATCACGAGTAGCTGGTCCGACTTTGCTAGTCGCTAAGCTTGGTTGAAATATACGTATTCGGGGGACGCCTTGAATGCGTACACGATCCAAACTCAGCGATATGATGAACTCGAATGCAGCTGCAAGTGGGTGTTGAGATGCGCATGATGGAATGAGTGAGTTTGCCTCAGCCTACGACTCTCGAGTTTGGTAAAATACAACGCACCTCGTGCGACCGTTTCAGTCCTATGATACGTCGAAATAGCAACCAAGTCGAAGAAACGCTTAAATTGAATATGTACCATCAACTCAAAAACGAATAAAAAGTTATTCAATGAAATCGACCAAACGTAGGCAACACGGGACTTGGAAAGGTACCGAGCATGGTTCGATGCCATCGAACGATAGAGTCGTTCGATAGAATTATCTATAAAACACAATGACACGAGTTAAGGAATGGTAGGACGACCTGCACTCAGGAAGTCTCGAGGACGAGACTTGTTTTGAGTGGTGTATTATGTAATGACCCGCTCCGTCCTAGCGGAACGTCGATTCAAACGGCAAGTGTAACGACTCAAACGAGCCGTCGACTCGAAGAGTTGCGTCGACCCGATGAAGTATCGATGCAAATCGATGCAAGACTTACAATGGCTCGTCAAAGATAAATCCAGACTTAGACTATCAAAGGCGCGCTCGGAGTATCGCTCGGCCGATATGAACCTCGCTAAGGTGGGTGGCTCCGATGAACCCGTCTGTGCTTAGCCTAGACACATAATAATACGGACACTATCACGAGAATCGCTAGGCGATAACTTCTTGCATGCTAATAAATGACTCAACGCACCTAGCTAAGGGAATAATCCCAACTTGTATGCTTGTATAGAATATGGAAAGGAACATGGAAAAGTACGAGAACTCTCGCCCGCGCTCCATGCTCGTGCTACGGCACAAGCCTACGTTTATGCTCCTTATGCGTCCAACAATGAAACAATGAATGGTTTACAACAATGAACGGGAAGGCTATCAATATAGTCATTCCGAGTAGAGTATAGCGACACTGAAAGGCTATGGGACCGATGGGTCGCCAAGGCGACTCCCGTACGAGGAGTTGCGTAATGCTTGAATGAATAAATTAACGAATCAATGAATGAATACATGAATGAATCGATAAACGAATGAACAAGTGAAAGAAAGAGAGAAAAGAAAGAATGAAGAAAAGATAAGAAAAGAAAGAATGGTTAGCGACAGGTGTGACGGACACGTGCATCGGGGCTCGCTACCCGCACTGCACGGACGCCAACCTGGTCGATAACGCATTATGGCTAAGGGTTAGCCTACGGCGGAGATAGCCGTTAAGTAAAAAAGACAAGATAATACGAAATGGTCGTGGACAAACGGCACAAGCGAGGGGTGGCGAATGTTGTGTCCGTGCAATGATTCTGCGGTACGGGTGTTGTGTGGTGGTGTATACCGTGGCCGGCCTAGGCGGAATCAAAAGTCGGGGCTTACGGGCTGCCTGGGTACGGGCTTGGGCATCGGGAGACGTAAGTACAGGGTATTTCAAGAGACTTAACGGGGTATACCAGCCATCACCCTATGCTAAGTTGAGAAATACCAAGGAGAAATGTCCAAATGGCTTATCATGCCAGCGACCGGTGCATATAGAATAAGAGGGATTTGTTGGTGGCAATCCACGTGCAAGTCTTTGCATTGAAATTAAAGTAGTCTAAGTTAAATGAACTAAGTACCTCCTGAACAGGCTTGAATGTAACACACCACATGATCAAGAATACTTGTACAATGAGTTAAAGAATACGCCTACGATGCGCTAGGACCCGAGGCGGGGACACGCACTCGATATTGAATGTTTTCCAAGTACCACATTATGTTATTACATGAATTGTTGTCTAACTTGGTTTACTTCGACAGGGAAGGCCAGACGGTAAGTATGGGTAAGTCGTGCATATATTTTCTATGCGACACTTGAATTCTGCAACACGAGATAGGTTATGTAATATGCCATGAAATTGATCCTAAGGCAAGATTAGAAAGACAATGAATGATAGAGATGCACAAAAGTAAATGGAACGTGTTCAGTAATGATAGCATTGTGGGTGAGCTAGCCTCCCCACCAGTGCATAACAATGTACTGATAACCCCACTGTCTGCATGCAGGATGCAGGAGACGCCGGTGGGTGCGGAGCTTCCATCGAACGTGCTAAGGCGCGGAGCTATCTCTGGGCCTTGGAGCGTTGCAAGGAGCTGGAGCACCATATACGGGACATAATGTATCGGAACATCGCCATGAATCATACCATCTTGTAAGCCACTTGGCACGCCTTTTATGTTTTAGAGAGAGAGAGCTTGAGCGACTTGTAATATCGGCTTAGCGTCGCTTGTAACTTCTTGAATATCAATAAAGAGTTTGATTTCGTATTCAACTTGTGTGTTCGTTTACTTTCCGCTGCAAATGGGGACACTCTGTACGACTCTGTGGCCTAGCATCAAATCGGCCTTTTCTGGACTTGGCCTTGCACGGGCGCAACCTAGGCCCGTGCGGCATCACGCCTTAGCGAGGACGATCGCTCCTACGGGAGCGGGGCGTGACAGATTGGTATCAGAGCACGGCTTTACGTCCCTGGCCTTCATTCGATTTTCTCAGTTTTGAAAGCTCGATTGGTTACAAAAGAAGTGTGCGCTCTCTCTCTCGTTGTGCCTTGGGATGTTCCATACAATAAGTCTAATATTTTCGAAAGCTCGTTTAAGTACTCGGGTGATCGGGACCGATAGGCGAAGGCCTTTGTGCCACTACGACGGACTTGATAGGCAAAGGCCTTTGTGCCAAACCACGACGGACGGGCCTACGAAGTAAGTTAATTAATTAATATATATTTCTCAAATGTTTATATGTACATATATATTCATGAAAATTATTATTGTATAGATATCGGCCTTTTGCAGTACAGAGATAGTTAGGGGTTTTTCTGAGGCAGAACTATGGTGGGCCTTGGATTAACTACTCAGATGCTCCCGCAGATAGGAAGGCCTTTTGGTTCGCCCACTTCAAGGTAAAAAATTTGTTTATTTTTAAATTTTAATAATTATTTGTGTATATTCTACAACTTTTCTATTTTACTTCTTGTAGAGGACCTATTTCTATCCACCACACCGGACGGCGAAGATCGAGGGCCAATTTTTTGCCGTCGCAGGCAAGCTCATCCGTGATGCGATCCACGACCAGAAGTCTCGTGATCGCTCCGGACAGCCGATCCATGGTTGGATCACGCCAGAGCAGTGGACTGCGATGAAGGCTGGATTCAGCGAGCCCAGGTACCAGGAGCGATCTGACAAGGCCAAGGTGGCGCGGTCGAGCGCCGGTAAGTGGTGTGGTGGCTCCATTCCAATGACGGAGCATTTTTGTCGTCTGGTACGTTTCCTATGACGGATATTAATTTATATATAGTTCGATAGAATGTTTAATACTAATAATAGATAATATATTTTAACAGGTAAAAAAGGGTGAGGACCCGAACATGGTGACCGTCTTCCTGGTCACCCATCGGAGGGCTGGGGAGTTCATTGACGAGAGGGCGACGCAGACATATGTACGTTCTATTCTTTATATTAATTTACTATAATTTAGAAAACAGGAAAATAGATATCAATATAGACTTTAGCAAACACTTACACGTTAGCAAACATGTTCTAGGCCGAGTTTGTTCGGCTACAGGAGGAAGCGGCTGCTGCTGCTAGTGCGCCAGCAGAAGGAGGGGCTGGTACTTCCTCCCAGCCGCCTACAGCTCCATCGCCGGACGACCTCTGGATGACCGTCGTTGGCGGTCTTCAGAAGGGTACGTACTACGGTACGGGATCCTACGGCGCGTATTTGGCTTCAGAGTCATCCCGGGCCCCCTCTGTCAGTGCGCAGTCTCCGGCTTCATAGGCGTCGTCACGAGCTCAGGATATTCGTCGTCAGATCGACGAGCTGTGTCGCGAGTTGCAGCAGCAGATTTCTGATCACCTTACCGCAGAGCGAGGATCCGACCCTCCGATGATCACCAGACGATTTGATGCGGTCGAACGCGGTATACAGGAGCTGATGAGTCTGCAACAGGCTACAACTGCCAGCTTGCACATGATCACCGAGTCTGCGCAGCGCACAGAGCGTAGACAGGTTGAGCTAGACTATTTACAGAGGACCATGTCTGCATCACTCACTCAGGTATCGGCTTCGCTTGAGGAGAGTACTCAGAGGATGGTGAGTACCCTTGCTGCGCATGGTGAGCGACTGCAAGAGCTGGAGCAGATACGTCCTTCCGGTCCATCGACGGCGCCGACTCCAGACATTGCACTACCTCCTACTGCCCCTGTAATGCCCCACTCCGCACGGTGCATTACGATGAGTCGTTGACTCGAAGAGTTGCGTTGACCCGATGAAGTATCGATGCAAATCGAAGCAAGAGTTACGTTGGCCAAAGGTAAGCTTTGAGTCTGTTGGAATCTATGAATCGAATCGATGTAAAGGATAAGTCCCGTTGTGCAAGTGCTGATTTTAGTTGATCTAGTATGCAGGCTATGCTTTTACGCTGAACGATAAGAGGTCGACATTTTGCCTTATGCAGTGAAGTGTCCGCGAAACCAAATTGTGGCCTTGCAACGAATTATGGCATGGGCACGATAGGCCAAATCAACCGAGTAGTTAAAAGGAATGGCTAAGTCCGAGAGTTAGCTATGCGACCAAGTTATGGAAGCGAGCCGCTTCAATCGGCTAGACGGCGAGGCGTATCGACTTAAGGTGGGCGGGTTCTTGACTCTCTCTCCCTATTCCTTCACGTCAAATAGAATGTATCATTGTATGCGTAAGATGTTATCGAGTTAGCGAGCGTGGCTCGGGCGACGAAAGGTCCAAGCATGTGTTGAACACTAAGGTAGAACATTAAACAATCGAACAATTGAAGCGACGTGCATCAAGTGTATGGGTCGCAGTAGGGAAAAATGGTAGAATATTGAAAGGCAATATCGAGATGTACATCATGTGCACGGCTCCGAGAACATTAAACACTAGGCGTAGAACATTAATTATGGCGTTAAGCGTGCCCTCGTGCACGGAAACTATGAAATGACTAAGTAAATATAGAATTAGGCTATGTGAACAACTTATGAATGAAACACGTTGAATATAAGTACGGAAGGTCTAAGCCGTTGGGCGTCGTGCATCAATATGGATATGTTGGGACATGATGCCATCGGAACACGAATATGTTTATGGTGAGGACTATGTTTACGGAACGAGATGGATTGGAATATATGACTTGTATGCTATAGCGCGTATTGTATGGTTAATGGACTCGGATGGCCCGTGTACGGGTGCGGCTTCCCTCGGACGGTTACGCCAGGGCACGGGACCGTTGGGCCTATGAAGGAATTATGTGTGGTATTTATGGTGCACAACATTCGGACGGATTGCGACCGTCCAGTGCTGTGATAAGCTATAACATCCGTAAGTTTGGGATCCTTCGAATACTGGGCTAGCAATTCGTATCGAAGTGACCGTAGGCTTACACATAAGAGATGCCAAGTCCATTACGGTGCGAAACACCGTGACCTTCATATAGATAGGGCCGGTGGGCTGAGATGAGAGTTGGGTGCAGGCGCAGGGTCTACGACCCTTATGCATTGTCTAAGTTTATGATTGGTCGGTTTCAGGATTCGTATGTTTGCTTATGTTAAGTTCTAACCACTGCAGGCTAAGGAAAATGGGACAGGATGTGCACGATCACTATGCTTATGTTCCTATTATGCCTAACTGTATTTGATGTAGGAACACGGGATGTGGACACATTTATATTAAGTCGTTATGCTGAATATTGCCATGAAACTGATCCTAAGGCTAAATATAAAGATCACCAATTAAGATGCATGTTTCACTAAATGATTTAGTGTTTGGTTTGGGTGCGAGCGGGTCTTGATCAGTACGAAGCGAGGACGAAAGCACTAATCCCCCACCAGTTTATGTGCAGGTTCAGGTATGTTCGGCTCGGGGCGGAGCTCGGCTTGGACGTACCGAGGCATGGAGTCCTTGGCGTTCAAGAGGAGCTACCGCATAGGCGTTCGGACTTGCGATATGGGGATGTTCGACAGAAGACTACTTATTGGCTATAAAGAGGCATAATGTATGGAACAATGTAATCCTTTGTAAGCTAGAGAGATCATGAGCGTTGTAGCCAATTGGCATATTAAGTTGGGCTATTCAGAGCCTTTGTAACCTTCAGTTCATTATGAATAAAAGAGATTCTTGTTGTTTACTCTGTTTTCCTTTCGCTGCTTATGTTATCAAATTGAGATAGTTCTATGCAAACCTGTTATCTTGCCTTGCACGAGCGTAACTCCAGGCTCGTGCGGCATCACGCCCCAGCGAGGACGATGATTCGGGTGAAATCTAACGAGGACGAGCGATTTCCCGGGTCGGGGCGTGACAAGTTGGTATCAGAGCGGTTCCATCCTTTGGACCGTGCATGAATCTCTTTGACGCTCAGTTGCTTCGCTATCGAATTCAGTTGACTCTAAGTTATTTCCGCAACCGCATGGCTCATGGATCTGCTCGACGCTACATTGGATGTTCCATACAATAAGTCTATATTAAGTGAGTACGTCTGCCACAAGTATGTCATGACTATCGTGCTATCTTCGTGTGCCATCGGAGAATATTGGTTGCCCGAAGTGCAACGGTTCATGGAATGTTGGTCGCACGAAGTGCGAGAGTTATGTGTTATCGGTCGCACGGGGTGCAAGAAGATATGTGTTGTTGGTTGTACGAAGTGCAATGGGTCGATATGTGAGGCGATGCGTGTTATGTGGCTATGAGAATGGTTATGTGTTGTTGGTTGCACGGAGTGCAGCAAGTCGTGAATCGTTCGTTGCATCGGTGCGACGAGTCGATATGGTATGATGCGTGTTGTATGGCTATGCAGATGGATAGCGATATGTTAAGCGAGATTGAGTAACTACCTTAAGTATCGAGAATGAGTTGTTGCGTGAGTTGCAACGAGCGAGATTGAAAGATCGTGGATGCGATAATAACGAGTCGAGATGGTCGCTAAGTCGAGTTGAGTAGGCGAACATTTATGTTGGTCGAATGTCGCATTGAGCTCTGAATAAGCGAATGTTGCGTGTGCGATCGATATGATTGCCAAGATACGGTTAGATGGAATGTGTGTCAAACTTGAGTGAACGCTAGAGCTGGGATCGGAAAGATCGCTATACGGGATAGTCGATTGAGGAATAGATGTTGGACCTATGCAGAGTGTAAAGTCGAGTAATGACTCGAATTCGAGTGGTATATGCAATACCAATTATGCGATCAGTATAGCAAAGTATTGTATAGATAACGATAGGCTCGATTCCAGAGTGGTATATGGAATACCACTTAGCGATAGCTATGATAAGCTGGTTGGTGACATGCGATAGGTTATGTCGAGACGATTATGTTGTTACGATATGTTTGTCCTCAACGGACGAAGTAGTACTGGGACTCGAGTGGGAATGAATTGATAGAAGTCGATGCGAGTATGCCTTGATGAATTGAGTTGAGCGATTATGCGTGAAGTCGTACCTATGGATGATACGTCGGACGAGGATTCGTTAAGTGTAAGTCGAACGATAGACTGAGCATAACAAAGAAATGTTGCGTTGAAGAAATAGTCGACCCGGTCGAAGGTACGTGAGTTAGTACGAAGACTTGTTCGAAATGTGTTGAGTAGGTACGAAGAAATCGTGTGAACGAATTTGAGTTAGCGCAAAGAGTCGATAGCATGATTTGGGGATATGAGAATGAATATGTGAATTGGAAATTGTGTCGCAATTATGGTAGTTCTAACGGAATGAATCTTGATGTGTGCAAGACTCGATTCGTATTCGAGTTTGGATAACGGCAGTGATTGCAATGAATTGGAGCTTGTGAGAAAGGAAGATGTTCAAGTTATGCATATTGACGATGGTATTGAGGCATATCAAAGACGATATGCAATAACTCGGAGATACTCTGATCGAATGAACGAAAATTATGTTGAGCATTGTTGTTGGACGAATAAGATACAAGTTAAGTTGAAGGTAGTTTGGATGATGACAGTAGGAATGCTTCGGAGAATTTGAGAGTGGATGGATATTATTTGGATGAAAACGAAGTGTATGGATTGCTTCGTGGATAACCACTATGTTGACATTCTTGTCTTGTGTGAGCGCAATGCCAGCCTCGCACATGTATCACGTCCGATTTGGAGTGACCATTCCGCGTGAGCGCGGACATGGTGATTCATGTCGCGGGAATGGTCAAACTCAGAAAATCAGGACGTGGCACTTTGTATGTTTCGACTTGTGGTTTGATATGAAGGTGAATTTGAGGATTGTGCGATAAGCCTAGAAGTGTGTCAGACATTGGCCGTGAGTGGATAGACTCGTACTGAGGTGAACAAATATTGCTCGATTGCGATATTGTTGACGGTAGTGCATGAGTGATCGAATAGTAACGTCGGGAATTGATTTGGCTCCGCGATAGGATATAGCATGGTTCGTATAAACTGTCCCTCGTTGATGACCTTCAATTATCGAGCATAGTTTCGGGGCAGATGACCCTAGAAGACTTGACCGCCAAATCAAATGAATGTAGAAGTCCTATAGGACAACCCTACAGAAATCGCGTAAGAAATTTTATCGAGGATAAGGAATGATGTAGTGCATGTTGAGGATAAGTCTAAGCGAGCGAGTATCGTGTTTCGAAAGTTAGCGAGTAGCCTTCGACTAGATCCAGACGGATAGAAAAGTTTTGATCGATCGAATGAGCCCGTAAGTAGACTTGGTTGGTCGATGATCGAGTAGATGTTGAGGAACGTGCTTAGCGTAGTGACGTGATAAGGCGATTGCAAGAATCTTGTAATGTGCGAGAGTGACGGATAGTAGAACAACCCTAAGAGTTGTGTCGTAAATGGGTTTGAGTAACGGATAGGCTATGTGTATATTGAGCGCGCCATCTATGTTACGAAACGAACTAGTCGGGATTGATTCGGAAAGTGAGTAAAGGATTGTACTCGATCGAGAATAGGAGATGGGGGTATCGTAAGAGACCTTGGGTCGGAAAGATTATTGCCTTTGAGCATCATAGACTCAAGTTGACCTCGTGTGTCGGGAGAGATCAAGCATGATGTCTGGATAAGTTACCTAGCGGGGGTAGACCCAGACGCGATGCGTAGGAAGTTCGAGAACGTGGGTCGTGTTGGAATAGTTGTGTGCGAGACTTAGTACGGATTGTAGGCAAAGGAATTTGTGACATGTGGACTTAGTCCATGTCGTTAAGGCTTATGAATGATTGGATGAAAGACTTGAGTTATGTGAGAGATAGGCAAACGGTTGGGCGAATAGGCGTTGCAGAGAATGGTTGTGATCGGATGCGCAATGACTTGATGCAATGTGAGTGTTATATGACCGTCGAAAAACTTATGAGATCAAAGTTATGGTTTGGATCAAGTTATATGTGAAGATGTTTGCGAGCAAGATTCTAGGAATATGTGCTAAGATCTGACTAAGACGAATACGAAATGACCGGTGCTTGAGGAATTTAAGTTGAGCTTGTTAGTTGTTCCGATATCCTACAACTAAGCTTGGCTGAAATGCATATATTGGTGGGACGTCTAAAATATGTGTATGATCCAGACTAAGTTGTATGATTCAACGATAGTAGCACGAGATCGTGAAACGATCTATGCAGGGCACTTGGATTGAGTGTTGGTTTCGGTTCGAGGACGAACCTGATTTTGAGTGGTATATTATGTAATGCCCCGCTCCGCACGGTGCATTACGATGAGTCGTTGACTCGAAGAGTTACGTTGACCCGATGAAGTATCGATGCGAATCGAAGCAAGAGTTACGTTGGCCAAAGGTAAGCTTTGAGTCGGTTGGAATCAATGAATCGAATCGATGCAAAGGATAAGTCCCGTTGTGCAAGTGCTGATTTTAGTTGATCTAGTGTGCAGGCTATACTTTTATGCTGGACGATAAGAGGTCAGCATTTTGCCTTATGCAGTGAAGTGTCCGCGAAACCAAATCGTGGCCTTGAAACGAATTGTGGCATGGGCACGATCGGCCAAATCAACCGAGTAGTTCAAAAGAATGGCTAAGTCCGAGAGTTAGCTATGCGACCAAGTTATGGAAGCGAGCCGCTTCAATCGGCTAGACGGCGAGGCATATCGGCTTAAGGTAGGCGGGTTCTTGACTCTCTCTCCAAATTCCTTCACGTCTAATAGAATGTATCATTGTATGCGTAAGATGTTATCGAGTTAGCGAGCGTGGCTCGGGCGACGAAAGGTCCAAGCATGTGTTGAACACTAAGGTAGAACATTGAACAATCGAACAATTGAAGCAACGTGCATCAAGTGTACGGGTCGCGATAGGGCAAAATGGTAGAACATTGAAAGGCAATATCGAGATGTGCATCATATGCACGGCTCCGAGAACATTGAACACTAGGCGTAGAACATTGACTATGGCGTTAAGCGTGCCCTCGTGCACGGAAACTATGAAATGACTAAGTAAATATGGAATTAGGCTATGTGAACAACTTATGAATGAAACACGTTGAATATAAGTACAGAAGGTCTAAGCCGTTGGGTGTCGTGCATCAATATAGATATGTTGGGACATGATGCCGTCGGAACACGAATATGTTTATGGTGAGGACTATGTTTACGGAACGAGATGGATTGGAATGTGTGACTTGTATGCTATGGCGCGTATTGCATGGTCAATGGACTCGGATGGCCCGTGCACGGGTGCGGCTTCCCTCGGACGGTTACGCCGGGGCACCGGGACCGTTCGACCTAGGAGGAAATTATGTGTGGTATTTATGGTGCACAACATTCGGACGGATTGCGACCATCCAGTGCTGTGATAAGTTATGATATCCGTAAGTTTGGGATCCTTCGGATACTGGGCTAGCAACCCGTATCGAAGTGATCGTAGGCTTATACATAAGAGATGCCAAGTCCATTACGGTATGAAACACCGTGACTTTCATATAGATAGGTCCGGTGGGCTGAGATGAGAGTTGGGTGCAGGCGCAGGGCCTGCGACCCTTATGCATTGTCTAAGTTTATAATTGGTCAGTTTCGGGATTCGTATGTTTGCTTATGTTAAGTTCTAACCACTGCAGGCTAAGGAAAATGGGATGGGATGTGCACGATCACTATGTTTATGTTCCTATTATGTCTAACTGTATCTGCTGCAGGAACACGGGATGTGGACACATTCATATTAAGTCGTTATGCTGAATATTGCCATGAAACTGATCCTAAGGCTGAATAGAAAGATCACCAATTAAGATGTATGTTTCACTAAATAATTTAGTGTTTAGTTTGGGTGCGAGCGGGTCTTGATCAGTGCGAAGCGAGGACGAAAGCACTAATCCCCCACTAGTTTATGTGCAGGTTCAGGTATGTTCGGCTCGGGGTGGAGCTCGGCTTGGACATGCCGAGACATGGAGTCCTTGGCGTTCAAGAGGAGCTACCGCATAGGCATTCGGACTTGCGACATGGGGATGTTCGGCCGAAGACTACTTGTTGGCTATAAAGAGGCTTAATGTATGGAACAATATAATCCTTTGTGAGCTAGAGAGATCATGAGCGTTGTAGCCAATTGGCATATTAAGTTGGACTATTCAGAGCCTTTGTAACCTTCAGTTCATTATGAATAAAAGAGATTCTTGTTGTTTACTCTGTTTTCCTTTCTCTGCTTATGTTATCAAATTGAGATAGTTCTATGTGAACCTGTTATCTTGCCTTGCACGAGCGCAACTCCAGGCTCGTGCGGCATCACATCCCAGCGAGGACGATGATTCGGGTGAAATCTAGCGAGGACGAGCGATTTCCCGGGTCGGGGCGTGACAGCCCCTACGGTGTAGCTCACACAGGAGCAGTATGAGTACATGCTATCCCAGATGCGCGGCAGGGGTCCTCAGTGATCCAGTAGATTTTTTTTATCATCTTTGTTTTTATTGGCCCTATTGGCCCATTGACCGTTCTGTACACTGATTTTCATTATTATTTGACTCTGTTGGACATGTATGTTTGTTGGACATGTATGTTGGTGATATTTAATTTGTTGGTATTTTCATTGAGTACATGTATGATATTTAGTTGTAGACTGTTATGATGGGAGACTGTTATTTATCTACTAGTTATAGACTGTTATGATGGGAGACTGTTAATTGTGATAATATCTGCGACGGGGATGACAAATATACCTATGCTGGATTATAAGCGATGATCTGATATACAAAGGAGGTGCTGCCCAAATTTTAAAAAAAAATATAATGTGTATTTTTGTAATGATTTATGTCTGTGTTTACAGTGTAAACACAGACACACAGCATAACAAAAATACACATTATATTTTTTTAATTTTTTCAGTATTCTGCGACGGTTAGCGACGTATAGCGACGGATAGCGACGGAAACTGGACATCGCTAAACGTCGCAAATTAGCGGCGGTACGTCGCTGTACGTCGCCGTCTTGCTGACATGGCAGGCATTGCCACGTCATCACGTCAATAGAACTAAACGTCGCTACAATGTCGCACTACGTCGCTAAGTTTGCGACGTAAATTTCTCGTCGCTCTACGTCGCTAACTTTGCGACGACCTAGCGATACGGATGGGACGTCGCAAACAGCGACGTAGGGCGACGTATTGCCCATCTGCGACTAGCTAAAAAGCGACCTTCACTTTACGTCGCTAAATCCGTCGCCAATTACGATTAGCGACGTAATTTTCGTTATTAGCGACGTATAAGGACATCGCTAATTTGCCTTATTTTAGTAGTGCAATGAGTCCTCGTAGGCTCCATAAGCTCAAGGGAATGGTTGATGATAACTTGTTCACAGATAAATCAAGCCATTGTAGCCCACTAATGTTACCCACCGAATCTGGTATCTGTCCAAAAAATTCATTCTCTGCAAAGGATATTACAGCCAAGTTTGTCATTCGGCCGATATCGGATGGTATCGATCCTGTAAGTCTATTAAAACCCATATACATCATCTGGAGCGTCTTCAGCCTACAAAGTGTCCTAGGAATTGTTCCCCTCCGCTTGTTAAATGACAGAGATAGAGATATCAGGCTGCTCAAATTTCCTAGTCCTGCAGGGATTCTTCCTTTGATGTGGTTATTGGAAACAAGAAAAGATTGAAGATTCATGGATAGATTTCCGCAGGCATCCAGAAGAACACCTTCAAGTTGATTATTATTTATCAAATCAATAGTATTAAGATCCTTACATTCGGTAAGAGATGCGATGAAATCCAGCCCTCCTGATAGAGCGTTCTCTGACATAATCAACCTCTGAAGGAATGGCATCGACTTTCCAAGTGTAGCCGGCACCGGCCCAGTGGGACTGTTAGCTAAAACTTCAAGATGGATTGTCACGCCCCGCTCCCGTAGGAGCGATCGTCCTCGCTAAGGCGTGATGCCGCACGGGCCTAGGTTGCGCCCGTGCAAGGCCAAGTCCAGAAACGGCCGATTTGAGTCTAGGCCACAGAGTCGCACAGAGTGTCCCCATTTGCAGCGGAAGTAAAAATGAACACAAGTAGAAGCGAATCCAAATCTCTTTATTGAATTTCAAGAAGTTTACAAGCGGCGCTAGGCCGATATTACAAATCGCTCAAGCTCTCTCTCTGAAACATAAAAGGCGTGCCAAGTGGCTTACAAGATGGAATGATACATGGCGATGTTCCGATACATTTTGTCCTGTATAGGGTGCTTCAGCTTCTGCAACGTCCCAAGGCCCCGGAGTTGGCTCCGCGCCTTAACACGTTCGATGGAAGCTCCGCACCAGCCGGCGTCTCCTGTATCCTGCAAGCAGACTGTGGGGTTATCAGTACATTGTTATGCACTGGTGGGGAGGCTAGCTCGCCCACAACGCCATCATTACCAAACACGTTGCATTTACTTTTGTGCATCGACTATCATTCATTGTCTTTCTAATCTTGCCTTAGGGTCAATTTCATGGCACATATCATGACCTATCTCGTGTTACTGATTTCAAGTGTCGTATGGAAATACATGCACGACTTACCCATACTTACCGTCCGGCCTTTCCTGTCCAAGTAAACCAAGTTAGTCAACAACAATTAACATGAAGTAGCTTGACGTGATTCGTAAACATTCAATGTTACGGGCGAGTCTATGTCTCGGGTTCTAGCACGTCGTGGGCATGTTCTAGTGTTACGTTTCGAGCATGTTCAGGAAGCACATTTCAAGCATGTTCGGGGTGGTATATTTCAAGCATGTTCAGGCATGTTACATTTCTAGCACGTTCATGTTCAGGATGTTACTTTGCAAGCATGTTCAGGCATGTTACATTTCGAGCACGTTCATGTTCAGGATGTTACTTTGCAAGCATGTTCAGGAGACACTTGTTCATTTAACTTAGACTACTTTGATTTCAATGCAAGAACTTGCACGTGGATTGCCACCAGCATAGTCCACTTAATCTACATGCACGGGTCGCTGGCTTTACGAGCCATTTAGGACATTCCCCTGTGGCAATTCTCAACTTAGCGTAGGGTGATGGCTGGTACACCCCGTTAAGTCTCTTGAATATACCCTCCTACTTACGTCTCTTGGTGCCCAAGCCCGCACCCAAGCAGCCCGTAAGCGCCGTTGATTCCGCCTAGGCCAGCCACGGTTTACCCCCCCAACGCCCGTGCCGCAGAATCCTTCCACACGACGGCCACGGTATTCCCCCCCATCGCCCGTGCCGTTTGTCCACGACCATTTCGTATTGTCTTGTCATTTTAACTTAGCGGCTATCTCCGAGCCGTAGGCTAACCCTTAGCCATAATGCGTTAACGACCAGGTTGGCGTCCGTACAGCGCGGGTAGCGAGCCCCGTTGCACGTGCCCGTCACACCTGTCGCTAGCGTCTTCCATGTCTTATCTTTCATGTATTCTTTCTTTCATTTTATTCTTTCACTTGTTCGTATGTTCATTCATGTTTCACGTATTTATCCATTCGTTCATTCATTCGTTGACTCATTCATTCACGTATTACGCAACTCCCAGTGCGGGAGTCGCCTTGGCGACCCATCGGTCCCATAGCCTTTCAATGTTGCTATACTATACTCGGAACGACTATGTTGATAGTCTTCCCATTTCATTGTTGTAATCCATTCATGGTTTTATTGTTGAACGCGTACGGGACTTGAACGTAAGCTTGTGCCGTAGCACGAGCGTAGAGCGCGGGCGAGAGTTTCTATATTTGCCGAGTACTTTTCCATGTTCTAAACAAGCATGCAAGATGGGATTATTCCCTTAGCTAGGTGCGTTGAGTCATTTATTAGCATGCAAGATGTTATCGCCTAGCGATTCTCGTGAATGTGTCCGTTTTGTTATGTGTCTAGGCTAAGCAGTGACGGGTTCATCGGAGCCACCCACCTTAGCGATGTTTGCATTGGCCGAGCGATACTCCGAGCGCGCCTTTGGAAGTCTAAGTCTGGATTCATCTTGACGGACCAAGGCAAGTCTGGCATCGATTTGCATCGATACTTCATCGGGTCGAGGTAACTCTTCGGGTCGACGGCTCGTTTTGAGTCGTTGCACACGTCGTTTGGAATCGGCGTTCCGCTAGGGCGGAGCGGGTCACTACATAATACACCACTCAAAACAAGTCTCGTCCTCGAGACTTCTTGAGTGCAGGTCATCCTACCGTTCCTTAACTTGTGTCGTGTACTCATCTTAGGCAATTTCCTATCGAATGGCTTTATCGTTCGATGGCATCGAACCGTACTCGATTTCTTTCTAAGTTCTGTGTCGCATACGTTTGGTCGATTTTATCGAATTACTTCTCGTTCATTTTAGACTTGTTGTTACTTATTCAATTCAAGCGTTTCTTCGTCTTGGTTGTTATTTCCCTGTGTCATGGGACGAAAAATATTTACACGAGGCACATTGTAACTCGTCAAATGCGGGGGTCGTAGGCTGAGGCAAACTCACTTTCGTTTATCTCGGTCATCGAGATGACCCGATTCGCTTCTCAAGCATTCTCGTCCATGAAATCAGTATGATTTCTTCTTAGCGGGGTCGACCAAGTCTAAGAAATTCTCGTCCAATTCAAGACTACGTATTGCACTATCATCGAGCATAACTTTCTATCAACGGTTCAATTCGTTGTACCAACTTTTACTAGCACGATTTCACATTCGCGATACTCGTTCACTCCCCAAGTCGTGCTAGAACTCAACGTATCACTGGGCTGGATCGTGCACGCATTCCAAGCGTCCCCAAAATACATGCATTCAGCCAAGCCGCATGATCTACAATTGTCATTTTCACTCGAGTCGCATCGTGCACATACTCAAGCGTCCCTGAATATATGCATGTTAGCCGAATCTCGTGAGGGGTATTCCTATATTCGTGATTCACACTATCCATCAATGCCAATCCTCAAGATCAATCCTTCGATTGATAACTCATGAAACATGGCGTCTCGCCTACCCGCTAGGCCATCTTTTCCAGGCTAAGTCAATGTCAGGATTGGAATCATAGTTCCCCAACAATAATGCCAACACTGACCCCAATCCTAGGGTCAAACCAAAGTCGATAGTACGGGATTTTCTACCCAAGCTCGCGTCACTCAGATTTCTAAACATCGAGCACGATCACCTATTCGCATCAATGTATTCGTCGCACACCGCAACGAATTCAAATCCATTCAAATCACTAAATTGACATACTTCACATATCCATTCTAACCAATTCACGTATTCGATCACGAGTTCATCTAACTTGACAATATGTTGCGCCCCAATCGCATGCGAGTCCGATTATCCACGGTGGTTCATGAATCACCATGCAACGCTCCCGTGGAATAATCATTCTCATCGGGGCGTAACTCTTGTTTGGGTCCAGACTAATTCATTTTCGATACGCGGATTGGACCTACTCAATCCTCAAGTTCGATTCTTCAAGCACACAAATCCATTATTGAGTCACCTTCGCGTCAAACCACAAATCGAAGCACACAAATTGTTACGCCAAGCTAGGTCAATCACCCCCGCTGTATGAATCACCATACCAGCGCTCACGCGGAGTGATCGCCCTATTCGGCGTGACGCATGTGCGAGGCTGGAGTTGCGCTTGCATAAGACAAGCATGTCGATGTTGAGGTTATCGTCGAAGTAAATCCAAGTATTTTCATTTTCATTCGAGCCAAGATCGATAGTCCATTCGTCATTTCGTTCAACCAGAAAATCCACGAGCCACGTCTATATTTTCCTCGACGCATTTCAACATCCCAAGTATAGCTTCCAACGGAACAATGACATTTGCACGATCGTCATTTGCCGAGTCAGAGTACCCCCGAGTTATCGCATATCGATCTTTGATACGCCTCAATACCATCGACGATATGCGTAACCTGACGATCTTCCTTTGCAACCAATTTCGAGTCATGCGACGATGCCGTTGTCCGAGTTGGATATTCTACCATTTCATTTAATATTCAAGATCAAGTTCATCTGCTATTCCTCGAGCTCGTTTCAAGATCGTTGTTCAAGATTCAAGTCACATTTCATTTGTATCAATCCGAAATCGTACGTACGATGCTCTAAGTTTCCTCGATCAAGACCATTCATTTACCTCTGTCGTTCCGAGTCGTTTTCTAACTCACGTTGTTTAACAACAAGTTGTCCGAGCGACATCTCGCTCGGGACAATCGAAGTCACAACCAACTAAGTGTGACGCGTTCTAAGGCTTTGCGCGACTGCATCGCCTCGCCGACATACTCGTAATCCTCGATTTCGCTCGAACTATTTCCAAGACGTCCATACACCACTCGGATTCGAGCCATCTGATCTAGTCCTCAATCACATTCTTTTTCTTCTCCGAACTTATCACATACACCACTCGGGTTCAAGCCATACGGTCTAATCCTCAATCACGTTTGCGCCACGCGCTAAGACGTCTTATCGATTCGTTCAACGAATCTCTAGCGTAATGCTCATGTCGCCTCGACGTACTAAGTCGTTCAAGCTAATCCTCAAAATCCAAGCCAATCTTTCGTGCGCGCCTAAGCGTTAGTTGATAGCATTCCTATCGATATACACTCTAAGTGTATCTCCGTTCCCGACCGAGCGGTACTTGATATCGCTCGCAACTCGATTGCACCAGAAGTCAAGGTGCACGACACACGGACTAAGTTGTGCCGCATAACCATCTCGTGCGGACTATATTTGAGTTTGCACGCTCACTTGCTAGGTCGATGCAAGACTAGTCAGGCATGCACGCGACATGTTAACTTAACATATGTTCTCTATCGAGTCAAGTCTAACATAGTTCGACATTGTTAGCGTAAAGTTATTCAAGCGAGCCTTGTGTTTGCTAACTTCTAGCAATTTAGTTTTCCTTCGACTCAAGTCTGTCGGGGTTTGGCACAAAGGCCTTCGCCTATCGATCCCGTTCAACCGAGTACTTGTACGAGCTTTTGAAAGTATTAGACTTATTGTATGGAACATCCCAAGGCACAACGAGAGAGAGCGTACACTTCCTTATTTCCAACGAGCTTTCAAAACTGAGAATTCGATGTGAAGTCCAAGGACGTAAAGCCGTGCTCTGATACCAAACTGTCATGCCCCGCTCCCGTAGGAGCGATCGTCCTCGCTAAGGCGTGATGCCGCACGGGCCTAGGTTGCGCCCGTGCAAGGCCAAGTCCAGAAACGGCCGATTTGAGTCTAGGCCACAGAGTCGCACAGAGTGTCCCCATTTGCAGCGGAAGTAAAAATGAACACAAGTAGAAGCGAATCCAAATCTCTTTATTGAATTTCAAGAAGTTTACAAGCGGCGCTAGGCCGATATTACAAATCGCTCAAGCTCTCTCTCTGAAACATAAAAGGCGTGCCAAGTGGCTTACAAGATGGAATGATACATGGCGATGTTCCGATACATTTTGTCCTGTATAGGGTGCTTCAGCTTCTGCAACGTCCCAAGGCCCCAGAGTTGGCTCCGCGCCTTAACACGTTCGATGGAAGCTCCGCACCAGCCGGCGTCTCCTGTATCCTGCAAGCAGACTGTGGGGTTATCAGTACATTGTTATGCACTGGTGGGGAGGCTAGCTCGCCCACAACGCCATCATTACCAAACACGTTGCATTTACTTTTGTGCATCGACTATCATTCATTGTCTTTCTAATCTTGCCTTAGGGTCAATTTCATGGCACATATCATGACCTATCTCGTGTTACTGATTTCAAGTGTCGTATGGAAATACATGCACGACTTACCCATACTTACCGTCCGGCCTTCCCTGTCCAAGTAAACCAAGTTAGTCAACAACAATTAACATGAAGTAGCTTGACGTGATTCATAAACATTCAATGTTACGGGCGAGTCTATGTCTCGGGTTCTAGCACGTCGTGGGCATGTTCTAGTGTTACGTTTCGAGCATGTTCAGGAAGCACATTTCAAGCATGTTCGGGGTGGTATATTTCAAGCATGTTCAGGCATGTTACATTTCTAGCACGTTCATGTTCAGGATGTTACTTTGCAAGCATGTTCAGGCATGTTACATTTCGAGCACGTTCATGTTCAGGATGTTACTTTGCAAGCATGTTCAGGAGACACTTGTTCATTTAACTTAGACTACTTTGATTTCAATGCAAGAACTTGCACGTGAATTGCCACCAGCATAGTCCACTTAATCTACATGCACGGGTCGCTGGCTTTACGAGCCATTTAGGACATTCCCCTGTGGCAATTCTCAACTTAGCGTAGGGTGATGGCTGGTACACCCCGTTAAGTCTCTTGAATATACCCTCCTACTTACGTCTCTTGGTGCCCAAGCCCGCACCCAAGCAGCCCGTAAGCGCCGTTGATTCCGCCTAGGCCGGCCACGGTTTACCCCCCCAACGCCCGTGCCGCAGAATCCTTCCACACGACGGCCACGGTATTCCCCCCCATCGCCCGTGCCGTTTGTCCACGACCATTTCGTATTGTCTTGTCATTTTAACTTAGCGGCTATCTCCGAGCCGTAGGCTAACCCTTAGCCATAATGCGTTAACGACCAGGTTGGCGTCCGTACAGCGCGGGTAGCGAGCCCCGTTGCACGTGCCCGTCACACCTGTCGCTAGCGTCTTCCATGTCTTATCTTTCATGTATTCTTTCTTTCATTTTATTCTTTCACTTGTTCGTATGTTCATTCATGTTTCACGTATTTATCCATTCGTTCATTCATTCGTTGACTCATTCATTCACGTATTACGCAACTCCCAGTGCGGGAGTCGCCTTGGCGACCCATCGGTCCCATAGCCTTTCAATGTTGCTATACTATACTCGGAACGACTATGTTGATAGTCTTCCCATTTCATTGTTGTAATCCATTCATGGTTTTATTGTTGAACGCGTACGGGACTTGAACGTAAGCTTGTGCCGTAGCACGAGCGTAGAGCGCGGGCGAGAGTTTCTATATTTGCCGAGTACTTTTCCATGTTCTAAACAAGCATGCAAGATGGGATTATTCCCTTAGCTAGGTGCGTTGAGTCATTTATTAGCATGCAAGATGTTATCGCCTAGCGATTCTCGTGAATGTGTCCGTTTTGTTATGTGTCTAGGCTAAGCAGTGACGGGTTCATCGGAGCCACCCACCTTAGCGATGTTTGCATTGGCCGAGCGATACTCCGAGCGCGCCTTTGGAAGTCTAAGTCTGGATTCATCTTGACGGGCCAAGGCAAGTCTGGCATCGATTTGCATCGATACTTCATCGGGTCGAGGCAACTCTTCGGGTCGACGGCTCGTTTTGAGTCGTTGCACACGCCGTTTGGAATCGGCGTTCCGCTAGGGCGGAGCGGGTCACTACATGGATCATCTTGGAAGCATTCCATAATAAAATTGGTATGGAACCAGCAAGACTATTATTATGCAAGTAAAGCTCTTGGAGATTCACTAGATTCCCCAGCTCCTTGGGAATTTCCCCTTCCAAGTCACAATTTGCCAGATAGAGGAGCTGCAGCTTCGTGAGGTTGCCTATCGAAGTCGGGATGGCTCCGGTAAAATGATTTCGTCCAAGGGTTAAAAACACAAGCTCTGACAGGTTCCCGAGCGAGGATGGTACACTTCCGATTAACTCATTTCCGCCGAGACCAATCTGTTGGAGCGTCGAACATCGGGCAAGGTCTGCTGGTATGTGGCCAATAAGCAAGTTGTACTCAATTGATATGGTTTCTATACGAGGGAGCAATACTTGTGTGGGGAGAGAGCCGGAGAGGTTGTTAAAGGGCAAGCGAATGGAGACGAGCGAAGACATGTTGAATAGTGATGGAGGGATCGGACCGGAGAGGAGGTTCCGGCTGAGACGGAGCTTTGCGAGCCGGGGAAGCCGGCCCAGGGTGTCGGGGATGGTGCCGGAGAGGGAGCTGTTGTGGAGGTCGAGAGAAGAGAGGAAGGAGAGGTTGGAGAGGTGGGGGGAGATGGTACCTTGCAGGGAGAAGCTGCAGAGGTTGAGGGAGACGACCCTCGGCCGACGCCGGCTGCAGCCGACACCGACCCAGGTGCAGAATGGGGCGTCCGTGGTCCAGTTTGCTGAGATGATGTCGTCGGAAGCACCACCACCACTAGTGCTGGCGGCTTTGAAAGCGAGCAGGGATGAGAGGTCGGTGGAGTTGTCCAGTGCTGCTGCGATGGCAGCAGATGTTGCTGAGAATAGAATTAATGCATGCAGCAGCACCACCAGGAAGAGTAGGCATTGCTTGCCTGCGACTAATAGAAATGCCATGTCTCTCTATATATGTAGCCTTTATTTTATATATATATTGTTGTTGTTGGTTGGGTGGATTGAGTAGTGAGTGAGTGACTCCCTTCTTATAGTGAATGAATGAATTGAGTGAGTGATCCACCATTTGTCTCCGGTCCTCATCCACCAAATAAGCCATGCATGGCCGGTGAATGAAAATGTGGTGTACAAACCAAACAATTTAGTAAATGTGGCACATAAAGCCATGGTCCACCATGCCATCTCTCTTTTTCTTCGGCTGTACATATCATTTACTACATGGGGTCTAGTCACGCTATGAATGTTGGAATGATATTTGTTCTATGGGATCCAAAGATATCGTTCAAAACTCACCGGCCATGGCAGGTGGATTCTGCGAAACCGAAATCAACAAAATATAAACTTATTGTATTATGTCACTTTCCGGTTCCGCGAAACCGAAAAGTCGACAATGGATGCGACGTCGTACGAGTCTAAATTGTACTTCAGAAAATTTCATATAGGATAAAGAATTATAAATAAATTGTAAAAAAAGATAAAAGGTTTCGAGAAATTCATATAAAGATACAAGTCGCCATTACTAATAGCAACTCATGTCGGCATTAGCAATGACGACGACTATGTCGCCATTACTATTTGTAAATGAAAATCTTGAACATGGCCATGTCAGTTGATTAGCAATTTCCTCTTACTTTAAAGTGTAAAGTACTCATACGTATAATTGAAAATTTATGATTTTTGTACAAATAATCAAGCATGGATTTTTTTTTCCCATTAATGTTACTTGTTTGCATCTGGATTTCTCTTTCTATTAGAAAGCCTATTATTGATTTTTTTTTTTTTTTTGTATTCGTCATTCTTCTTTACAGGCAAAGTGCAAACAACAACCAGCTCTCTACTGTTAAGTTTTCAAGCTACTCTATTTTGGAGAAGACCTACGATTTAATTAAAAAAATTCCTGAATACTTAGATGTGGTTGTTAGTATTGCTCGGAAAACTGATGGCCGACATTGGAGTGATGTATTCTTTTACACTGTCATGTGCGAGCGCAACTTAGATTTGCGCAACATTACGTCCGGGGATAACTATCGATCGACAAAATCAACATCTCTAAATTTGAGTTTATTCATAATTCCTAAAATTTGGTGGAAATCAGAGTAGATTCGCATTGTTTATGGACCTAATAGGCCGTTTTTGATCAATCATGTTGCTGACATAATTGCTCCATTTTATGTACAGGTTCTTTGATTTCACTCTTATTAGCAGTTAGAATATACATGATTTGTTAGATTCGGGTTTATGTTCTTGTCCTTTTTTAGTTTTTGATCAGTCAGGGATACATACATGGCCTTTCTAAACAACTCCGCCTAACATATTGGTTTTCCAACAGTTACTAAGATCAGAGTGCACATAGGAAAGTAACCCTTGGCATCGGTTGTCGTGTCACCTAGGGGTGAGCATTATTCAGTTTTAGACCTAAATCCGAACCTAACCTAACCGAACCGAATAAAATATTCGGTTCGGTTTAAAAAAAAATTGGTTTGGTTTCGGTTTTGAAAATACAAAAAATCCTTATTTTTAGAATTTTGGCTCGGTTCGGTTTTGGTTCGGTTTTGAAAATACCAAAAAAAATTGCTTATTCGGTTCGATTCGGTTTTGGTTTTTGGCTAATTCGATTCGGTTTCGATTTTGAATTTTTAGAATTTCGGTTTATTCGGTTTTGACTATTTCGATTCGGTTGAAACTGAATAAACCGAACGCTCACCCCTAGTGTTACCAACACCAATTTTCCGTAGTTGGGCCTGTCACGCTGTACTACTGCTTCGCCACCATGCTTAAATAAGAGAATAACTATTTGGTCTTTTCAAGAGATGGTACTGTTTAAAGAAGTCTAAAATCTGTCAGTAGAGTATCTTGTTATTGGACTAATCTGGAGAAAATGTCTAGCATGAGAGTTAAATAGACTCCTAAATACAAAGGTTGGAGCTGTTACTCTTATGTAAACATAGGAAAGAAAGTGTGTTAATCTTGCCATGAGGGTCAAATGCTAATGGTTGCTTCTTCTGCTTTTTACTGTCAGGAACAATTAAGTTCATTATTTATGTCTTCTACAATAATTCTTACTTGAGACACCTCCTACTGAATTATGAGACACCTAGGTCCTACATATGCTAAGAGTATAAAGCCAAATTTTTTTATTTTTTTTTTTTTTTTTGAAATCACACTCACACACACAATTGGGGGCTCGAACCTTGCCGGCCCCTCCTGGTGTCCGCTCTAATACCACTAGGCTAGAGAGCTCGGACTATAAAGCCAAATCAAAATTGGTTAATTGATCTTATAGGTCCAGTATCAGTTACCATATGAATTTGGAATAAGGAAAAATCTGGGATATAGATATAGTTATTTACGCACATGAAAACATTATCTACACATTTTCAAATACCTTATAATGGAAACATTCTAAGGTGAGCCTACTATGCATCCCATACTAATAGTTGTTGAATGAAAACTAGTAGCATAAATTTTTAGCAATGATGGTTATGGCTAAGTGAGGCTAAAATTATCAGTCAGGACTTGACAATGACCAAGTGAGGCTAAAATTAGCAGTCTGGACTTGTCCTTGGCCCGACGAGGCTAAAACTAGCAGCCTGGATTTGGCAATGACCCTATGGACCGGATGTCCTTTCCCCCTGCACTTGGCAATGATGATACGACAACCAAGAACTATTTTCCAGTATGCAATTGATTACTAATTATCTTAGCTTCACATTATCGTGGTACTTCTAGTTCTGTTCAAAAATAGATACTACACATATTTGATGATAACTTATGATACTACATATGAGCAAAACTACGAGTATCCTAGGTAATATATGCAAGAAAGTAGTGAATTTGGATTTCTATTCTGAGCCATCCATTACATGGGTAAATAAAGAGTTTAGCGTTTAAAGATCAATATTGACTCGATACATATACTTCTTTATGATATGTATTGGCTCAGTTGACAGGAATTCTGAGCCAGTTTTTCAATTACACGAATGTACATTGGCACGATCCTAGAGTCAGATTATAAAGAAGTAGTGTCATCCATCGTCTTTGATTGTAGATCTATATTACAAACAAGTTGAGGTAATTAACTTTTTTGCTACAAAGAAAGAATGCAAGATGATTAATTATTCATAAGAAGGAAGTACAATATCTATCCACCAGCAACTACACTATTAGGGAAAAGATTAAGAGGATTATTTTCAAATTCAACAAGTATTCCATTTTTGATCTCTTGCAACAAGGGAACAACATCTCTCATCAGAGGTCTTTCATTTCGCAAATCCTTCGAACATTGTAAGCCCACCTCCATGATAGATGAGAGGCATCTATGCAAAATGTTCACTCTGTCTGAATGTTGTTGTAGCTTGGTATAATCGGTTCTAAGGATATTGTTGTCTACAATCTCCAACAAGTTAACAGGATATGCATTGCATACCCATTGCCTCAGATTTAATTCTCCACTGAACATTATGTCGACTGGTTTCTTTCCTGTGACTAATTCAAGCAGCAGAATTCCAAAGCTGTAGACATCACCCCTTGTTGTAATTCCTCCAGTTGATCCGTACTCTGAAGCATAGATTCTAGTTAGCAACACATTAAATTAGCATAAGGTAATGAATGTGTATTGTAATAATATTGAGTACCTGGAGCCATATAGCCGACGGTGCCTATGTTGTTGGTCGTTACTATAGACTTGTTGTCGATGAGAATCAGTTTGGCAATGCCAAAGTCGCTTATTTTTGCAACCATGTTTTCGTCCAACAGAATGTTGCTAGGCTTCAGATCACAATGTGCAATAACATGAGGATGTTGGTTATGAAGGTAATCTAAGCCCAAGGACACATCCAACATTATGTTTATCCTTTGGAGTAGGGTCAAGCATTGGTTTTCAGAGTACAACCACTTGTCCAGACTTTGATTTTGCATGAACTCGAGAACCAATGCCTTGAAATCCAAGTTTGAACAAGTACTGATGATCTTGACAAGATTTCTGTGGCGAACCTGGCCTAAAGTACGACATTCTGCATCAAAACTCCTTGAAGCTCCTTCAACTTCTAAATTCAAGACTTTCACTGCAACGAGCAACCCGTCATCTAGGCTTCCTTTATATACCTTGCCAATGCTGCCCCTTCCTAGTAAGTTGGCTTCGTTGAAGTTGTCGGTCGCACGAGCTAGCTCGAAGTATGGAATCCATCTATGGTAATTCAAACACGGTGACTCCTCCTCAGATGAGGCCTTGGCCTTCTTCCTCATAAATTTTTTTACGAACAGAGCGAAGCAAGCGAGAAATATCAAGACAGAAGCTACAGATGGGAGGTCATATTTGAGCAATCGTAATTTCACACTTGAATTAGACGATGTGGCATTTGCAGGGCAAGGTGGAAACTGAAATTTAGGTGCTCCGCATAGTGCTCGATTTCCTACCAAAGATGTGATACTGACATTTGAGAATACCTTTCCCTCTGGAATTTCTCCTTCCAACATGTTGAAAGAGAGGTCTAGATTGGTAACGTAGGACAGGTTCGAGAAGGACTTGGGTATGACACCAGAGAGAAAATTATACGAAAGATTTAGATATTTCACATTGAATAATCTACCGAGTTGCTGAGGAATTTGGCCATGGAACGAATTATTTGACAGATCTAAATATGTAATACTTTGGAGTTCACCAAGAGCACTAGAGATGTTACCTGATAGTCGATTACTCCATAGATCTATATAGTCTATGGTCTTCAAGTTTGCCACATGTGGGGGAATTAAGCCCTCGAATCTGTTTTGATATAGGTTCAAATGAATAAGTCCTATTACGCTCCATAAGCTCAAGGGAATGGTTGATGATAACTTGTTCTCAGCTATATCAAGGATTTGTAGCCCACTAATGTTACTCATCGAATTTGGTATCTGTCCAGAGAGTTCGTTGTCTGCAAAGGCTATTAATTCCAAGTTTTTCATTAGGCCAATATCGGATGTTATGGATCCTGTAAGTCTATTAGAACCCAAATACATCACCTGGAGCTTCTTTAGCCTCCAAAGTGTCATAGGAATCGTTCCCCTTAGCTCGTTAACCGAGAGATCTAGAGATATCAGGTTGCTCAAATTCCCTAGTCCTGCAGGGATTCTTCCTTTGATGTTGTTATTGGAAACACTAAAATAATTAAGATTCGTCGATAGATTTCTGCAGGCGTCTGGAAGAACACCTTCAAATTGATTTCTCATCACTTCGATCATATTTAGATCCCTACAGTTGGTAAGAGATGCGATGAAATCTAGCCCTCCTGATAGAGCATTCGATGACATGTGCAAGCTCTGAAGGAATGGCATTGACTTGCCAAGTGTAGCCCGCAGCACCGGCCCAGTGAGATTGTTAGTCGAAACTGAGAGAACCATCATCTTGGAAGCATTCCAGAATGAAATTGGTATCCAACCTGCAATACCATTGTCATGCAAGTGAACATACTGGAGATTCGCTAGATTCTCCATCTCCTTGGGAATTTCCCCTTCCAAGTTATTCCAGGCCATAAAGAGGGCCCGGAGCTTCGTGAGGTTGCTTATTGAAGCCGGGATGCCTCCGGTGAATTAATTGGCTCCTAGGGACAAAACCACAAGCTCCGACAGGTTCCCGAATGGGGATGGTACACTTCCGGATAACTTATTTTCATGGAGGGCAATCCGTTTAAGTGTCAAACATCGGACAAGGTCTGTTGGGATGTGGCCAGTAAGCATGTTGTCCGTAATTGATATGTCTTCTATACGAGGGAGCAATACCTGTGTGGGGAGAGAGCTGGAGAGGTTGTTTAAGGACAAGTCAATGGAGACGAGCGAAGACATGTTGAATGTCGATCGGGGGATCGGACCGGAGAGGAGGTTCCGTCGGAGGAGGAGCGTTGCAAGCCGGGGAAGGCGGCCCAGGGTGTCGGGGATGGTGCCGGAGAAAGAGTTGTTGGAGAGGTCGAGAGAAGAGAGGAAGGAGAGGTTGGAGAGGTGGGGGGAGATGGTGCCTTGCAAGGAGAAGCTGCTGAGGTTGAGGGAGACGACCCTCGGCCGACGCCGGCTGCAGCGGACGCCAACCCAGGTGCAGAAGGGGGCGTCCGTGGCCCAGTTTGCAGCGATGATATTGTCGGAAGCATCACCACCGCTAGTAGTGCTGGCTTTGAAAGCGAGCAGGGATGCGAGGTCGGTGGAGTTGTCCAGTGCTGCTGCGATGGCAGCAGATGTTGCTGAGAATAGTATTAATGCATGCAGCAGCACCACCAGGAAGAGTAGGCATTGCTTGCCTGCGAATAGAAATGACATGTCCCTTCCGTATATATGTAGCCTGTATTTTAAAATTTTTGGTAGGGTGGATTGAGTAGTAGGGAGTGAGTGTCTCTCTTCTTATAATGAATTAGAACTCACGAATTGGAACTGTGAGTTACGTAATTTGTACGCACATAAGACTTCGAGGAGCCGGCACATAAGACTTTGAAGAGTCAAACAAATCACTGACTGATAACGTCACTGACTGATGAGTGTACAAATCATTTTACTAAACCTCACTCACTGTATGGTGTCAAGTCAAGATATCAATAAAATAATACCAATTTTACTTACTATTCACGAAAATTACGATATTACATACATTGTCACTTTTATAAACAAAATAATATATCTTCGAAGAGAAAAGCTCCAGTAAATAATTTAGTAAGGAAAAAAAATCTCTCTAAGTGAGGTGTAGTCCTAGCTTAATTTCATCTTGATTTCGAAATTACTTATGAATATTGGATGTAATATAAGGTTATGGTTCTGAAAGTGACATTATAGTCATCCAAATCTTAATTTACAGATTTGTGAATTACCATCTGTCATCGGTCGATCTGTCATCGGTCGATGCTGATCCACCAAATATATTCTCTTCACTGGAGTCAAGTCAATATATGAATGAAATTTGGTCCTGATCCACTAAATATATTGTTTTCGTGGACTCGAGTCCATTTGAAATCATATTAATTTGACTTATAAGTCACGAATACAAAATCCAAAAGTAAGACCTAACACAAAATCCATAACATATAGTACATTATTGATAGATAATATACTTTATCACCCTTCAACATAATCCTTCAAAAACCACTACACCCTCGTCATTTGTGAAATATTTTTTTTTTCCCTCCAACAGAGGTCGTCCTAGCTTAATTTCATCTTGATTTCGCTTGTTTGTGAAATAGTAAAATTTTATAATTCTGAAAGCGACATTATAGTCAAAGTGAAATGTTCGGTATTCAGAAGTTAATGTTAAACGGACACGAATACGGCACTGGACAATTTGGACACCGACACGACAAAGTTTGGCAAGCCCACCATTTCTTTCTAGTTTCTTGATCCTGATCTAATTGTGTTATTGATGCGTGTTTGGTCATGAGGTTGGCCTGAAAGAGGAGGAAGAACCACTGGAGTGCCTTATCAACCGATCTTTGCTGTTCGACTCTCCAGGGGAATTGGAAGCCTCGGACTGTGCTGCCTCCTCCACATCTCCTCGTCGCTGACTTACTAAGACAGCGAAATGATCAGCTGTGAGAAGTCGCCAACAATGACAGCTCTTCGGCTTGGTCCCTCCAGGTCATTATGAGCAGCCGTCATGACGAAGAGGAATAGTATGAAGAGGAAGAGGAGTGCATCAATGACTTGTGCGAGTGGCTAAGCAAGATGTCTATGAACGGTGAGAAGGTCGGGCTTCCGGAGTTCACGGAGTTCAAGGTGTTGCAAGGAAGTATGTGTAATGTTTGTATGTTTGTTCTTGATTGTTATAGTTCGATTAATTTGTAATTTTTTATTCTCGATATCGTAAGATTATTTGTATGGGACTTCCACGTGCTGCACCGGCACGACATAAAGTTGCAAAAGATTTGACATAGTTGTATATAAGACTAACCATTTTAATGACTAAGGGTAGACTAAAAGTTTGGTTTATTTCTCCTTATGCTTTTCAAAAAGCAAAAGAAGCGGAATGTCCAGATATGCATGCACATCCACGTCTCTGTTATTTATTATTTTGTTGATTGAGAAGTAGTGAGTGACTCTCTTCTTCTTATAATGCATGCACATCCATGTCTCTGTTATTTTTTTTTTTTTTTGATTGGGTTGCATAATTTGTACGCACACAAGACTTGGAAGAGCCGAGTCAAGTCAAGATATGAATAAAATAATACTAGTTTGACTTATAATTCACGGATATATCATCTCTTCTATAAATAAAATAATACATCTTCGCAGAAAACTCTGGTTCGTCAGATAATTTAATATTTTTTTCTCTCTCTAAGAAATGTACGAGCATAATTGCGTCTTGATTTTGCTCGATTGTGAAATTACTTATGATTATGATTGGATGTAATAAAATTTTATGATTCTGAAAGCGACATTATAGTCGAATCTTAATCTTAATTCACGGATTTATGAATTACCAAAATCCAATAAAATTAATGTCAAACGATGTGTATCAAAATGATGACTTTTAGGTCAATCAAAATTGGGTGTAGTGAGTAATCGAATTGATTTCGATTTGGGCTGATTTGACCCTGCTTTGGAGGGTCTTATAAGTACTTTTTGGCCAACCAAAATCAAGAAAAACTTACATAATTTAAGAATTCACTCTTTACTCTTTTTATTTAGAATTTTCATTTATATGACTAGGATTTATTTACTTAGAGTTCATGTTTGATTCACTACTAGAAAGAACGTTCCGAAAATCAGTACGGTGCCATGCCAAACATCTATATTGTCAAATGTGGAGTCTTTTTTGTCGTAATGTCCATACCATATTGTGATATATTAACTTCTATGTTTAGAAACTTTATTTTTGTTAACATCGCAATAAACATGATGATCATGTGCATACGGCATAGGTGAGGCACCACTTTGCTAGCATTTGAAGCGATGTACCTATACCTTCTTTGTCCTATTCTACGCATCACCAAGATTAAAGAGACAATCCCAATTAAACACTATGTAAAACAGTGAGTTCAGAATTCACTCATCATAAATGTGTTACAAGACATGATTTTTATGAGTTATATGATATATACCATTGTCGTAGTATTGTCAGTGGAATTCAATGCCAATGGAAGATGCACAATAACACGTATTTAGATATGGTATTGTCAACTTTCAACGATTTAGAATTTATCTATATATGTGATTGGTGGGTAGGAGAGATCTGCTAATGATTCCAAAGTTTTGGGTGGTGCGTCATGGTTTTTTCGGGCCGGTCCGGGCCGGCCCACGGTCCAAAGGCTGCGGGCCTGACCGGGTTCGGGCCGGTCCAGGACCGGCCCAGTGTTAATAGCGGTCCGGGCTAAGCCCGGCCCGATTTTGCAGCTCTGGACCCAGCCCGGCCCAGTGGACCAGACACAAATAGGGTCGGTCCGGGCTGAACCGGACCACGGGCCGGTCCGGGCCTTGGGCGGTTCGGGCCGGTTCAGGCCGGGTTAACCGGACCGGCTCGGTTTTTTGAATTTTTTTTTTTTTTTTACAGTTTTTTTTTTAATTTGGTTTTTTAATCATTTTCTTTTGTATTTTAATTTTAAAAATTTGTAACTTAAATGTTTATAAAATGTTTATACAAAATATTTATAAAATGTTTATAATTTTATGTTTATACAAATGTTTATAAAATGTTTATACAAAATATGTTTATAAAATGTTTTCTTTTTAATACAAATGTTTATAAAATGTTTATACAACATATGTATATAAATGTTTATAATTTATTAATACAAAAATGTTTATAATTTAGTAATAGTTTGTAATACAAATGTTTATACAAATATATACAAATGTTTATACAAAAATGTTTATACAAATATTACAAATGTTTATAAAAATTTATAAAAAAATTTAAAAAACATTTCTCCCTCTTCTTTTGTCCGGGCTTGGGACCGGCAAATGCTTGTTTGGCATAGGCGGAGTTAAAAAATGTTTTTTTTTAAAGTAAAAAAATAGTTTTTGAAAGTATAAGTTAAAAAATTTGAATAGTATAAGTTAAAATTAAAAATTTGAATAGAATAAGTAAAAAAAAAAAGTTTTTGAAAGTATAAGTTAAAATTTAAAATTGAAATGTATAAGTTTAAATGTACATACCTAATACCTTGCACCGTAGCCTCATTATTGTTCGCCTTCATGCAATGAAAGCGATTCCAAATCCAGCTCGTGGATGTCATGATCTTCTTCATCTTTCTGGTTTTGTGTTCTTTTATCGGCAGCCATCCAATCTTGTACGCACACGATTGCTTCCAAAATATCGGACTTCAAGCGGCTCCTCCTATCGCTCAACATCCTCGAACTTGCACTAAAACAGGACTCCGATGCTACCGTCGACACCGGAACCATCAGTAGATCACGTGCTATGTTAGAAAGCACAGGAAATCTCTTGTCGTGTCTCTTCCACCATTCTAGAACGGCGAAGTGATCTGGAGTCTCATCTTCGTCTTGATAAGAGTTAAGGTAAGCAGACAACTCTTGAGTAGGTTGGGAAGATTGCTTTTGTTTCTTTCTTTGTTGTATGCGACCGGCTGCTGATAGCTTAGACGCCAAGCCGGAGCTACTACTAGCCCCCCCTGAGTTGGTCGGGTCGACGTTGCTCCTTCTTCGTACAGTATAACTAACCTGTCCAAAGCCACTTTAACTTCTGCCTTAGCGTGAATATCATATTCACGCACGTGTCTTGAAATCTCACTTGAAATTACAGCTCCCGTGTGTGGACATTCTATAAGTTTAAGACAGGTGATGCGTTTTTGCAACATCCATTGTGCATCTATATAGTGTGCAGTAATACAAATATAAGCATAACTCCATTTAGTAGTCCAAATATCAAAAGTAATAGCTAACTTACTAATATTTTCAAAATCCGCTTTCAAAGCGGCTTTCTGCTCGTTAAAGAGACGAATGGCCTCCTTTCGAGCTTGTTGCCTACTCACTTTAGTAAAGGAGGGGTTTAGAGAAAGTGATACATAATCTCGTAAAGATTCGCTTTCACCCGTCGTGAAAGGAAGTTCGTCACGAATAATATGTTTAGTTAATTCGGTTTTATGCCGAGCAGCTGAGTAAGTAAAGTTACCAATTGAAGAACCGGTGGCGCCGAAGCTTATTTGGGTTTGGGACGCTTGAAGTGTGTCCTTCCTGTAGCATGTGTCGTAGTGTCTGGATATGGTCCCGGTGCCACCGCCCTTCTTCCATGCGTATTGGTTGCAACATTTCTTGCATTGCGCCTTGTACGGTTTCGGTTCCCCCTTGGCATCTAAAACAAACGAACCATCAGGATTAGTTTCAAAAATTAAAGTAAAATAATCCCAATACTTAGACCTTTTTTTTCTTTTCAGGACGTTGGGTTGTACTAGCGACTTCCGGAGGAGATTGTTGGCACCCCTCCGGAATCGGATTAGTCGCTACTTGCTCAGGTGGAATTTCAGTACCGTCAAAAAAAGTACTAAAATATTGGTATGTTTGTACAGCAAGATCAGGTGGGTTTGAACCTTCACCAGCCATATATAAAATAAAATAAAGTAAACTACGCTAGAAGAAAGTAAGGGATTGAGAGGAAGATCGGAAAGCCGTAGAGTCGGAATGGAGTTGGGAGGGAGATCGGGAAGCCGTAGAGCACCGGGGAGGGAAAGTCGTAGAACACCAGAGCACCGGGGAGGGAAAGCAGTAGAGCACCAGAGCACCGTAGAGAAATGTAGAGAATTTGTGAGGAATGAGTTGTGTTTGAAAAATGGAATTTTTGGCCTATTTATAGGAATTTTTTTGGGGTTATTTTGGTAATTTTAGGCCAAAAATGACCAAAATACCCCTCCCAACGTTTTAATAACGGTTATATGGGAGGTGTATTTTGGTAAAAGAAACCCCCCCAACGGTCAAATCTAAAAAAAAAAAAAAAAAAAAATTGCAAATCCACCAACGGTCGGCTGGACCGGTCCCAGCGGGCCGGGCCGGTCCAACCGGGCCTATAGCGGGCCGGGCCTGTTTTTTTTTTTTTTTTTAAAAAAAAGGAGCGGTCCGGGCCGGGCCGGGCTCGGGCTGGAGGGGGGGGGGGGGGGGGGGGGGGGGGGGGGCGACCCGAACCGGATGGGAGTGGGGGGCCGGGCCGGTTCGGGCCAACAGCGGGCCGGTCCGGGCTTTTAGGGGGGCAGGCCGATCCGGTCCACGGGCGGGCCCGGGCTAGACCGGCCCAATGAACACCATGAGTGGTGCGTTAATTAGGAAACTAGTAGGATGACGTCGTTGTTGAACTTTATTTTGTTTGATGTTCTTATCTAGAAATCAGAATTGAGAACACAAACATGATTCAAAATAGTCATCCAAATTTGGCTTTGAAAAAACGAATTAAATCTGGACTAAATCAATAGTAATTGAGAAGAAAATCAGACAAATCACGAGAAATCATGACAAACAATTTTTTTTCCAAAGCAGTCACGTAAATCGGTCTATGGAAGTGAGTTTTTTTTTTTTTTTTTGTATCCTTTCTATTTCTTTTCTCTGTCTTATGCCATATGTTACTTATGTTGATGATCTATGATTGAGGAATGCTTTTTTTTTACAGATTTTGTTCATATAATCTCAACTAATCAGTTGCAAGTGCCACACCATTCTGTTGGTTCTGTTCTTTTGTTGATTTTTGATGATTAAACTATGGGAATTCCCACCCCACCCCTCACTCTTTCTGATACTTGTTGGTTCTGAGGATTTCCATACACAAAGTGAACAAATATTTACAAATATATTCACTTTTTTCTACTACTTATCACGAACTTTTCTCTTACTAAACAACATAGACTGCATATGACAGCTCACTTGATAGAGATCAGTTATACATCTACTTGCAAGGGAGGACGCAGGAATATAAAGAGGAGGGTTAACCTCTAAATAAAGTCCAAAATTTTGTTAAATAAAGTTTGCTACATCAAAATTTTGGTGTTCCTCTACCATGGCTTCTCTCTTTGCATCAAATCATCAAAAAATGAAATTATGAAGAGGGAAAAAAAGTTGATGTAAATATGTATATATAAATTGAAAATTACAAATTTCAGAGGGACAAAACATAAAATTGATGAGGAAAATTTAAAAAGAATTTGAATATTTAACTTGGAAGCAAAAAATTTACTGGGGCAATTGTCCTACTCACCCCAATGCAGGTCCGCCCCTACCTATTTGGGCCAATCAAGTAATCTAAATATTGGACTGCGAGCTTAATTATGAATAAGAATTGTTAATATAAGTTCAACAAAGTGCAACATTTGGTCAATCAACTTAGAGATAAGTTTTGGAATTTACCGAAGACCCAATAATTGTGCACTTCTGGAACAATCTCGTAATCGTTCCAAAATCCAATGTCGAAGAGGCGCTGATGCAATAGCACATCTCTTAGAGCATCATTAGTAAGGCCCATCCCATTTTCTAGATTCTAGATTTAGAATGTATAGGAGCTCATTTTGTAGAATAATAAGCCTCATTCCTAGTCCCAATTTCTACAATTTCGGTCCCAACCCATCCATGGGTGCTAAGGGTTGGGCCTCCCAATTTCTAGATTCTAGATTGTAGAAACTCGTTTTGTAGAATAGTAAGTTCCAATTTGGAGCCCAACTTTCTAGATTCTAAACTTTATATTATTTTTTTCCTATATTAATTTTTGACCACACAATTTTTGGGACCGGAGCTCACTTTATCATTTTCTACTATTCTCATACAAACCTAACCCATTCTACATTTACCTTTTTTTTGAAATTTTGGGCTCCAAATTGCATTGGAGAGTCCCAACTACTAATGATGCTCTTATAATCCCAAGAATAAATGTGGTGATAGAGTAATAGATGGAATCGAAAGAAGGGATTTTGAGCTTGCGGCTTTGGTCTCACACATGGCATTAACTCACATTCAATTTTTTTTATTCATCTATCCCCCTTCTCCGAATACAATATATAGTTTATATAGAAAGCTAGGTATATTTACTTTTGGCTTGAAATAAAGAGTATGATGATAATTAGTTTTGCTGACAGAGAACCAAAAGTACCTATAATCTCCAGCAAGCTCAACAACTACGTTGAGTACGCACAAATATGCATGATACAACATAGTACATAGACACCGAAATAATACATGTTTTTGTCATGCCCTAGTATACTATGGAGTGTGCTTGTCCAGTCCAACCTGATGTTGCTTGTGTCGGATGGGGTTCCTAACTTATGTGGAGAACACGTCAGATTGCAACGTTCATCATTCGTGTGTCAAAGAAGTTCGAAAAGTCATAGACGACAAATGTGGCTTGATTTAAGCACATATTAGAGTGTATGCAGAGTCGTATCAAAGGAGACGTTATACCGCCCATATGCCTCAAATGACATATTTTGTTACGAATACATGCTCTATTTGAGCGTGTATTAGAGTCTTCCTAGAGCCGTGTCATAGGGGACAATACACCGTCAATATGTCACAAATGACATTTCATTCTAGAATGTTTTGACGGTATGTCGGGGTATATCGTCATTATTGTTGCTACTACATAATGGTTTAGTGCTGAAGACCCATTTTTTTGTGTTTTATCAACAAAGTTGAATCAAAATTAATGGTCCACATTATTTAAGGATTAGGATTGTTTAAATAGGAGTTTACTAACCCTAATCTCCATGCATAACAATCTAAGGAGAGAATATTCTCAAGCCCACCTCTATGATAGATGAGAGGCATCTATGTAAAATGTTTACTCCGTCTGAATGAT
This sequence comes from Iris pallida, assembly GCA_029216955.1. Lineage (NCBI taxonomy): Eukaryota > Viridiplantae > Streptophyta > Magnoliopsida > Asparagales > Iridaceae > Iris > Iris pallida. The sequence continues at coordinate 13,927,551 of JANAVB010012200.1, read as the reverse complement.
GCTGCAAATTGGTAAACTTGCTTCTAAGGATATTATTGTCTACAATCTCCATCACAGCAGTAGGATATGCATTGCATATCCATTGCCTCAGATTTAATTCCCCATTGAACATTGTGTTGACTGGCTTCTTTTCTATGAGGAATTCAAGCACCAGAATCCCAAAGCTGTAGACATCTTCCCTTATTGTAACTCCTCCGGTTGACCCGTACTCTGTTGCACAGATTGCAGTTAGTAACATAGTAAATTAGCACAAGTTATTATTGGAAAACAATAAGAAATACATGGAGCCGTGTAGCCGACAGTGCCTATGTTGTTAGTTGACGTTGTAGACATGTATAAAAAACTTTGTAACGCTTATATATAAAACGTTATAATAACTTTTTTTTGTAAGCATTATAAAATGATTTTTTTTGGTAATGCATTTTCTTAACATGTATAAAAAACGTGTGGACTAAACCAACAGCAAGCACTCCCACTTGCCAAGTTACACTTTTATTGCTCAGGTTAGGAGCCCAACCATGCTTTCTTGAAAAAAAAAATAGAGTTCAAAAGTTGTGTGATCCGTCCTCTTTCATTGTAGGATCTATATTACAAAAAGGTTGAGGTAATTAACTTTTTTTTTTTACTAATAATAAAGAATGCCAGATGATTAGTTATATTCATGAGAGAGAAATGCAATATCTATCCTCCAGCAACTATACTATTAGGGAAAAGATTAAGAAGGATTCTTTCCAAATTCAACAAGTATCCATTTTTGATCTCTTGCAACCTGGGGACAACATCTCTCATCAGAAGTCTTTCGTTTGGCAAGCCCTTTGAACAATGTAAGCCCACCTCTATGATAGATGAGAGGCATCTATGCAAAATGTTTACTACGTCCGAATGCTGCTGCAAGTTGGTAAAGTCGGTTCTAAGCATATTGTTGTCTACAATTTCCATCACAATAGTGGGATATGCATTGCGTACCCATTGACTCAGATTTAGTTCCCCATTGAACATTGTGCCGACTGCCTTTTTTCCTATGACTAATTCAAGTAGCAGAATCCAAAAGCTGTAGACGTCTTCCCTTGTTGTAATTCCCCCAGTTGACACGTACTCTTATGACATATTATTTTGGATATTAAATTGTATTTAATTTATTATTTTATTTTCTAAGCTTTGTGTTGATAATACTATTGCATTACCATCCATGAAAAAAAAATCTATGAACATTTGGCTTTGAGGGCACCAGTTTTAGAGTTTGCCTCAGGGTCTCAAAATCTAAAGTCCGGCACTGGATTCGAGTTGAAGCTTATACCTACAGGAACTATGGATTCTTGACCAATCTAACCTTTTGACGCTACATTTCACTTCCCACGGCCCCCACCATATCTAATGGGCTTTTCTTTTGGGGATTAAAAAGACACGGAATAGACATTGACAACAGACATTGACAACCGATTCAACAAAAATATGAATTGTAACCTACTATAACATCAAGCAACAACAAATACGTATATGATAACAACTGTAGCTATGATCATCAAGACAAGATTCAACAACAAGACACGATTCAACAAAAATATGATTGTAACCTACTACGAACATCATGCAACAACAAATACGTATGTGTGGTCATCAAGACAAGTTTCAATCTTTTATGTAATAAAATTTTGTAAATACAATAATACTGCTCTCTTGTCCGGAGAGTTGACTCTTTAAAGTTTTCAAGGTGAAACATACGAAATGAAATCGCTCAAATAATCCCAACCACTTACCGTACCTAATAATGGTTATTTTTTATAATCAAAATCTAATTTCTTCTTTTTGAAGTGTAATGCCATCTCCAATGGAGGTTTCTATCTCCTGTGCTTCTATGGTTCAAATTAATTTTAGAAAAAAACTTCTCGCAATAGTAGTTTCTATCTCAATTTCCATTATACGTGGCCCTAATGTAGGATGAAAAATTTCTATGAGGCTAGAAATCCTTATAGAAAGAGGAAGAGGAAGGAGACTTTGAAGTGGAAAACAATACGAAGAAGAGGCAGGTGAGTGCTTCGACGACTTGTGCGAGGGGCTAAGCAAGATGTCTATGAACAAGGAGAAGGACATGCTTCTGGAGTTCATAGGGATGCACACTAGATTCGTCACAACAACCACGACGACGAGGTCATCGAGAGGAGGAGGTCGTGAAGGAGAGCTCCGAGTGTGGTGTTGCTGAAGGGCCTGCCGGTTCCTGAGGGGAAGCACCTGAGGTTCCACGACGAAGAAGAGTATGAATGAATGATGCAATTTTTAGGGGATCAATGTATTTGATTATACTTCTTTTGGTTGTCTTTCCTTGGCATCCATTTATGTGTAATCATGTTGTTACTTTTGTTGTTTTGATTCAGTTTCATTTCTTTTCTCTCATTTTGCCTCTACCAAAGGGGCAATTACTTTTGTTACTGCAGTAAATATAGTCTTCAAATGCGATTTTCGTTTGTAGGAATCAACTTGAGAGTATGTAGGAACCAAAATCGAACATTACAACATGATGTTGTATATAGATTTGTATTATACAAATCTATATGATAACAATTTTAATGACTAAGAGTAGACTAAAAATTTGGTTTATTTCGGCTTATGCATTTCAAAAAGCAAAAGAAGCAGAAAACCTAGATTCGTGCTATTATAATGGTCAAAATCTAGGGGTCTAAACTGATCATCGTCAATAGCTAATCCTTATCTTTTGACTTGGGGATGATGTTGAAGGTCCCCCTACTGATGCCAATTGGCCAACATCAACATTGACATGGAAACTTCAAGGTCTTGTAATGAAATGGGATGTGATGATCTTTTCTAATGATGCCAAGTTAGCACTAGTCTTTCTTGAACTCAAACCACCAATTGATCTCTCTAGACTAAGGACCCCATCCGAAGAATTAATTTTGGGGATATGTCTTCTAATGATTCCATTTCTTTATTGAGTACAGAATCTAAACCAGTCTAGTCCTGAGATCCAAAATATCCAATCCAACCATGTAAACATAGAGCACCCTCACCTCAATTGACTTGGAGACTTACTTGAAGGTCTTCTAATGGAAGCCATCTGGGTCCCATTCTAAATTGATTTTTGGATGTGATGGTCCGCTAATGTTGCACTATTCTAGTCTTCTTGACATCCAACAAGCATATCTCTGCTACAACAATATAGTTTTACGATGCGATAGTCTTGCAAGGAAGTATGCTTAATGTTTGAATATTTGTTCTTGTTCACTATTGTTCGATTAATTTATGCCTTCTTATTCTTGATGGCGTTGGTTATTTGTGTGTAATAGTCCAACTTACTAACGGAATTGGACTCTTCAATCCTTCCAAGAAGCAAAAGCATCTATTATCCAATACGTATCGATCATTTTCGATATTTCTCTTTCAATGCAGACAACCATTAAATCACTCAGGTTCATCTTTTTAAGTTAGAAATCAAGTAGTTAGAAAACAAAGATTAAATGCTTTGGTAAAGTCCAGTAGGATGTTAATAAAGTTCTTAATGCAAAAGGACCATATACTTGGCATTGCCCAGAAAGTAAACAAAAGTTCTCAACGCAAAAGGACTAAATCCTTATGGCATGCAAAACAAGGATTTTAACTATAAACTGCTAGTGTACCCACCTAGGATGCCTATTTTAAAGTATTTTATCCAGTCAATTTTAGATATACAAAACCCCATATTATAAAAAAATCTAGCTATTTACTTTAGAAAACTCGACAATTATGTTGGGCAGGCACAAACAAAATTATGACACGTATGATACAACACAGTAACAATACAAATTTTTGTCATGCCCTAGTATAAATACTATGGGGTGTGATTGTAATGTCCACTATTTGTCCAACATGATGCATGTGCCATGGACATGACACCGATTTTTGGTGTGCGCAGCATGAGACTTCCTTCTAGTTGACAAGTACTATATTTTTGATCTTTTGCAACCTGGGGACAACATCTCTCATCAAAAGTCTTTCATTTGGCAAATCCATCGAACAATGTAAGCCCACCTCTATGATAGATGAGAGGCATCTATGCAAAATATTTACACCGACTGAATGTTGCTGCAAGTTGGTAAACTTGCTTCTAAGGATATTGTTGTCTACAATCTCCATCACATCAGTGGGATATGCATTGCATATCCATTGTCTCAGATTTAATTCCCCATTGAACATTGTGTCGACTGGCTTCTTTCCTGTGACTAATTCAAGCACCAGAATCCCAAAACTGTAGATATCTCCCCTTATTGTAACTCCTCCAGTTGACCCGTTCTCTGTTGCACGGATTGTAGTTAGCAACATAGTAAATTAGCACAAGTTATTATTAAAAAATAATAAAAAATACCTAGAGCCATATATCCGATAGTGCCTATGTTGTTAGTCGAAGTTGTAGACTTGTTGTCAATGAGCATCATTTTGGCAATGCCAAAGTCGCTTATGTGTGCGACCATGTTTTCGTCCAATAGAATGTTGCTAGGCTTCAGGTCACAATATACTATGACATGAGTTTGTTTGTGATGAAGATAGTCTAAGCCCAAGGACACATCCAACATTATGTTTATCCTTTGGAGTAGGGTCAAGCATTGGTTTTGAGAGTACAACCACTTGTCTAGACTTAGATTTGGCATGAACTCGAGAACCAATGCCTTGAACTCCAAGTTTGAACAAGTACTGATGATCTTGACAAGGTTTCTGTGGCGAACCTCGCCTAAAGTATGACATTCTGCATCAAAACTCCTTGAAGCTCCTTCAACTTCTAAATTCAAGACTTTCACTGCAACGAGCAACCCATCATCTATGCTTCCTTTATATACCTTGCCGATGCTACCTCTTCCTAGTAAGTTGTCTTCGCTGAAGTTGTCGGTCGCACGAGCTAGCTCAAAGTATGGAATCCGCCTATGGTAATTCAAACATGGTGACTCCTCCTTAGATGAGGCCTTGGCTTTCTTCCTTATAATTTTTTTTACGAATAGAGAAAAACAAGCGAGAAACACAAAAACGGAAGCTACAAATGGGAGGACATATTTGAGCAATCGTAGTTTCGCACTTGAAGTAGATGTCGTGACATTTTCAGGACAAGGTGGATATTTTAATTGAGGTGCATAGTGCTCGATTTTCCATCAAAGATGTGGTGCTGGCATTTGAGAATACTTTTTCCTCTGGTATTTCTCCTTCCAACATGTTGAAGGAGAGGTCTAGATTGTTAATGTAGGATAGGTTTGAGAAGGACTTGGGTATGACACCAGAGAGAAAATTATGCGAAAGATTTAGATATTCCATATTGAATAATTTACCGAACTGTTGAGGAATTTGGCCATGGAACGAATTATTTGAAAGATCTAAATATATAATACTTTGGAGTTCCCCAAGAGCACTAGAGATGTTACCTGACAGTCGATTACTCCGTAGATTTATAGAGTCTATGGCATTTAATTTGGCCATCTGTAGGGGAAGGAAGCCCTCAAATATATTTTTGTGTAGGTCCAGAGCAATGAGTTCTGGTAGGCTCCATAAGGTCAAGGGAATGTTTGATGATAACGTGTTCCCAGATAAATCAAGCTTTTGTAGCCCACTAATGTTACCGACCGAATCTGGCATCTCTCTTGAGAATTCATTCTCTGCAAACGATGTTGTTGCTAAGTTTGTCATTAGGCCGATATCGGATGGTACCGATCCTGTAAGTCTATTAAAACCCAGATACATCACTTGGAGCTTCTTCAGTCTCCAGAGTGTCCTAGAAATCGTTCCCCTCAGCTCGTTAAAAGCCAGATCTAGAGATATCAGGCTGCTCAAATTCTCCAGTCCTGCAGGGATTCTTCCTTTGATGTGGTTAACGGAAACATGAAAATATTGCAGATTCAGTGATAGATTTTCATAGGCATCCGAGAGAACACCTTCAAATTGATTAGCCGTCACTGCAAGTTTATTTAAATCCCTACAGTTGGTAAGAGATGCGATGAAATCCAATTCTCCTGATAGAGCATTCTTAAACAAGGCCAACCTCTAAAGGAAGGGCATAGACTTGCCAAGTGTGGACGACACTGGTCCGGTGAGATTTTAAACGAAAGTGAGAGCACAATCATCTTGGAAGCATTCCAGAGTGAAATTGGTATTGAACCTGCAATACCATTCTTATGCAAGTAAAGCCCTTGGAGATTCACTAGATTCCCCAACTCCTTGGAAATTTCCCCTTCCAAGTGGTTAATGGCCAGATAGAGGTACTGGAGCTTCGTGAGGTTGCCTATCGAAGCCGGGATGGCTCTGGTGAATTGATTTCCTCCCAGGCCCAAATGCACAATCTCCGACAGGTTCCCGAGCGAGGATGGTACACTTCCGGTTAATTTATTTCTACCGAGGTAAATCCATTGAAGTGTCGAACGTTGGGTAAGGTCAGCTGGAATGTGGCCAGTAAGCAAGTTGTCCCTAATTGATATGGTTCCTATACGAGGGAGCAATACTAGTGTAGGGAGAGAGCCGGAGAGGTTGTTAAAGGACAAGCCAATCCGCACGAGCGAAGACATGTTGAATATCGATGGAGGGATCGGACCAGAGAGGAGGTTCCGACTGAGGAGGAGCGTTGCGAGCCGGGGAAGCCCGCCCAGGGTGTCAGGGATGGTGCCGCAGAGAGAGTTGTTGGAGAGGTCGAGAGAAGAGAGGAAGGAGAGGTTGGAAAGGTGGGGGGAGACGGTGCCTTGCAAGGAGAAGCTGCTGAGGTTGAGAGAGACGACCCTCGGCCGACGCCGGCTGCAGCCGACGCCAACCCAGGTGAAGAAGGGGGCGTCCGTGGTTCAGTTCGCCGCGATAAGGTTGGAAGCATCAGTACTGCTGGCTTTGAACGCGAGCAGCGAAGACAGGTCAGTGGAGTTGTCCACTGCTGCAATGGCAGATGTTGCTGGAATGAGCAGCAGCATTGCTTTTCTGAGAATAGAAATGGAAGCACATCCATGTCCTCTGTATGTTTACTTTCTTCTTGTGGAGGGGCTGTCTGGTCTATCTATAATGAAGAGCCTCCTCTTACATGTTATTTTCGGGAACGTCAGGGCACGCTTTTCGATGGAAAATACAGAAACTGAAACTGTTGTAAAGACAATGTTTCAAATGCAACTCCTTAAAGAAGGTTTTGCAACAGAGATCCAGAAGGATTCTGCAAATTACGAGATCTAAAAAGATATCCTAATACACGAATAATCTAAAGAGATTTTCGTGATCGTAGCAAACTGGCAGTAGTGCCTTCTAAAAAGAAGATACTGACAGAACTGCTAAAGGCAACAGAATGATGACAGGCGAAAGATGGAAATACTGGGGTGAATAATCACCGTTGCTCAAAGCTTTATTCGCCCTCTGCGAACAGCTTCCAGGAACCAGCAAGGTTGTCGGAAAACCTTGGAACACTCCTGCTCTTCTGACTCCTCGGAAGACGGTGAACTCCTCTGGCAATGGCTCTACTCTTCTCTCTCTGTTTCTGAAGTAACAGAACTCACGCGTACTAAAAAGTACTAGTGTTTGTGTTAAAAAACACGCTCACTACTCTGTTGTGTTAAAAAACACTTAAAAGTTTTTCTCCCTGGAATTCTGATTTCTCCAACACTGAGAGAGAGAGGAGAGAACCTGCATATATAGCCCACGGGACGGTTGCCAAGCAGTTGCCTGAACTTCAGGGTAGTGGCTGAACCACTCCTAAAAGTGCAGCAACTGCTGCAACCGTTTCTGCTCTAATATGCAGCCAGCCATACGCACATACGCACTCTACGCACACTGCGTACGCTGCGCACACTGCGTACTCTACGCACGCTGCATACGATGCGCATACTGCGCGTACTGGGCTGCGTACTGGGCTGCGTAACTGGGCTCGCGTAACGGGCCGCGCAACGTGGTCGCACAACGAGCGCACTATGCGCCTAGCGACGATGCTGACGTGCTAAGTGCAAAGTATGCCAACAAAATGCCACATTACGCCTCATGAGCCCTTGAGCTCGAGTCCGAGCCCGAGCCCGAGTCCGAGTCCGAGTCCGAGTCCGAGTCCGAGTCCAAGTCGCTAAGCTCCTACGGAGCTTAGCTCCATGGAAATAAATTTCCAAGAGCAAAAAGCTTACAGCTTCTTAATTGTTGATTAAGCCTTTATACCATTAATAATTAATCCCACATGGCACACACCCATGTGCACTACATGTGCATCTCCATAAAGAGCAAAGACTCATATATATGGAGATACACATTCCTTTCTAGCCGATGTGGGACTAAAAACCAAGACTAAAGGCTAAAAACCCAACAATCCCCCACATATCTCTATATATATGAGTACGAGTGTTCCCCACAGTAACTGTCCATTATGCTTTTAGGATAGATGCCACTTAAGACTTGAATCTTCCCACGTGAGTCAAAAATCAAACTATAATACAAGAATGGACTAAGTCTTGAATTCTGCATCATAGCTGAAATTCTTTCCACTCACATAATGTAGTTACATGTGCTTCTGGCTGCACATTTAAGGCCGTGTGCCAGCCTGGTTTCAGTGTATAATATTGGGCATCTACAAGTTTACCCTCAAGAGACGGCCTGATATCTCTTTGTCCATACACTATAGGTGAGTTCTTTATTAAAGAGACATGGCATGAAGCGTCCAACGCTTCCTTTGCGGTGCTACGCCGCTATGACATGGCCTTAAGCCGAGGACCTTACCCCGAATCACCGGGAACCTCATCGTAGTGTCATACTACCCGTAGCATGAGGTCTAGCCCCTTTGTAGTGCCAAACTACCCAGCATGAAGCCTTACGCTTCTGTGCGGTGTTACGCCGCTACGACATGGCTTGCAAGGCCGAGGCTTTATCCCTAGCCGGGTTTATCTCATTGTGGTGTCGTGCCACCCGTAACATGAGGAACACCTCCTCTTTGTAGTGCTGACTACATCCCTCTTTAATTCAATATACAGCATTAGGCCAACTGCCTATTTGCGGTGCTATGCCGCTGTGACTTGGCTAACATAGCCGAGGCTTTACCTCCTTTGAGAACCTCATGGTGGAGTCACCGCCACACATAGCATGGAGTCACACTCCTTGTAGTGCTGTGCTACCATGCTTCCTGTAAAGCATACCAGACATTCCAAATGCCTGAGAACTCATTAAGGCATTTAAGCCAACCTCCCACAGGACCTATTTTCTGCAGAAAACAACAGTAGACAACAGTGGTTATAGGTCCGTAACCTCTCCATGCCCAATAGAACATGTACCCACCGTTCCTGATATTCTTCCGATTAGTGGTCCTCCCTTGAACCAAAAGCTAGATGCCTAGTAGATAAATCTTTGAACTAATAGTATAAAACTTTATGGTAGGAATACAATAATACAATATCAGAATGCCTTCAAGCCCATTTTACAAGCTGTGTCATCGACCAGCTGGCGCTTGAGGCCCTTGGTGAACGGATCCGCCAGGTTCTCCTAACTCCGAACATCAATTACTGCAATAACACCTCTCTTGATAAGATCGTGTACTGCCCTGTGCTTCAACCGCACAGTCCTCTTCTTCCCATTGAAAAGGTCATTTGATGCCACCGCCGCAGTCGCCTGGTTGTCGTAGTATATCGGTATCGCCGGTATTTGCGCCCCAACCACTGGAAGATCATACATGAGCTCCCGAAGCCATTCTGCTTCCTCGGCTGCGGTATCAAGTGCAAAGAACTCAGATTCTATGGATGACCGCGAGAGCATAGTCTGCTTCTTCGACTTCCACGATATAGCAGCTCCACCCATTGTGAAAATGTATCCACCTGTGGACCTCTCGCTCTCCACCTTTGAGCACCAACTGGCATCACTGAAGCCTTCCACTACCGACGGATATCCGCTGTAGTACAGTGCATATGTCTGAGTCTTCTTGAGATATCTCATAACCCGTTCCACAGCTTTCCAGTGTTCAACACCTGGATTGCTCGTAAAATGACTCAGCATTCCCACGGCAAAAGCTATGTCAGGCCTAGTGGCAGTAGTAGCATACATCAAACTCCCGATTACGTTTGCATACTCCAGCTGCCTAACGCTTTCCCCTGAATTAGGCTTCAGCTTCAGATCATACCTGTACGGCGTATCGATCCCTGGAAGATCCCGATACCCATAACGAGTGATCATTTTCTCAATATAATGAGACTGTGACAGCGCTAGTCCAGTGTCTGTCTGGATGATCTTGATCCCTAAGATCACATCAGCTTCCCCCAAGTCCTTCATACTGAACTTGCTTGAGATGAATTTCTTTGTCTTCGTGACACATCTAATATCCGTACCTAGGATAAGCATGTCGTCCACGTACAGACAAACGATCACACCTCTTCCATCAGCGAACTTCGTGTAAACACACTTGTCCGTATCGCTGACCATGTAGCCATTTGACCTTATAACTTTGTCAAATTTCTCATGCCACATCTTGGGAGCCTGTTTAAGACCGTACAAGGATTTCACCAACTTGTAGACTTTGTCTTCAAGACCTCTGATGACAAATCCCTCTGGCTGTTGCATGTAAATCTCTTCGGTCAGCTCGCCATTTAGGAAAGCCGTATTCACATCCATCTGATGTATCACTATCTTATGTATTGCTGTGAGAGCAATCAACATTCTGATGATGGTCATCCGGGCTACTGGAGCATACGTGTCAAAATAGTCAATCCCCTGCTTCTGAGAAAACCCCTTGGCTACCAACCTAGCCTTGAACTTGTCAATAGTTCCGTCTGCTTTCATCTTCTTCTTGAAGATCCATTTGCATCCGATGGGTTTCGCTCCTTCAGGAAGATCAACCAACACCCAAGTGTTATTTGAGGTGATGGAATCAAATTTATTGTCAATCGCCTCCTTCCAGAAAACTGTATCTCTGATCTTCATCGCCTCATCATAGGTAAGCGGATCTGCTTCCACATGATAGGTGACAAAGTCACTTCCGAGGTCCTTCGGTCTCCTCACACGCTTAGCTGACGGCTCAGCTTGTTCTGGTTCAACCGTTGTTTCAACAACAACATTTTCTTGGACCACATCTTCATTGAAGACTTCAGTCTCTTGTGCACCCTCATTATTCTCCGGAACATCCGGAAGAACCATATTATTGTGCCTTGCAAACTTATCTTCAAAATATTCTGTATCGCGAGATTCAATGATATGATTTGACTCAATATCAAGAAATCTCCGAGCATCACTCTTCTCGGCATACCCCAAGAAGATCGTCTTTGTAGTCCTTATCCCAAGTTTCTGAATCTTTAGATCTGGAAGCTAGACATACGCCAGACACCCCCACACTCGAATGATATTCAAGTTAGGTCTGACCTTGAACCAGAGTTCATGAGAAGTAACGTCTGAAGTTGCATGAGGCACTCTATTTAGAATATAAGTGGCCGTCAATGCAGCTTCTCCCCAGTAGCACTTAGGAAGACCAGCAGTCAACAACATTGAATTTATTATTTCTGTCAACGTCCTGTTCTTCCTCTCAGCTACTCCGTTTGATTGAGGAGAGTACGGAGCCGTAGTCTCATTGACAATTCCATGTTCCTTACAGAACGATGCGAATTCATGAGACCTGTACTCTCCACCTCGATCACTTCTTATCCTTTTGAGTTGTTATCCAGTCTGCCGCTCAGCTTCGGCTCTGAACTCCTTGAACTTCTCGAATGCTTCGTCTTTAGCCTTCAGCAAGTAGACGAACGCATACTTTGAGAAGTCGTCGATGAAGGTTATGAAATACTTCATCCCGGCCTTTGTAGAGAACTGTTTGAAGTCACAGATATCTGAGTGTACCAACTCCAGAAGATCTGTACTTCGATTAACCCGAGGAAAGGGTTTCCTTGTGATCTTCGTTTGAGCACAAACTTCATATTTCTCTACCTTACCCCCACACTTGGAGATAAGTCCTAGACTAGACATTCTGTTTATTCGTTTACAATGAACATGTCCTAGCCTATTATGCCACAACTCAAGAGTATAAGCAGAAGGAGTGATTTAATTAATTACATTAATTACATTGGACTGATTTACAAGCTGAATCTTGAACATTCCTTCGGTATAAAAAGCTTTCTTGAAATATGTTCCCTTGATAGACATCACCATCTGGCCAGCATTGATGTCCATTCTGAGGCCTGTATTGCAGAGTAAGCCTCCCGAGATCAGGTTCTTGGCGATAGCAGGTACGTGCTTCACGCCTTGAAGCGTCAGAGACTTGCCAGAAGTCAGCTTCAGAATAACCGTCCCGATCTCTAGAACTTCAGCTTGTGCTTGGTTCGCCATCACAACCGCTTCAGAAGTGGGTGTGTAGGTGGTGAACCACTCCTTACTGGAGCAGACATGGTAGGTGGCTCCAGTATCCACCCACCAGTCTGAATCAGATCCTACAGCATCAACCTGTCCAATCATAGCAATTACATCAGTAATCATTGAGACTTTGCTAGGCTCACCTTGCTCTGATTTCTTGGCCGGTGTTGTGCATTCACTTTTGAAATGGCCCAACTGGCCACACTTGAAACAAGGCATCTTTGCCTTAGATTTCTTTGACTTGAAAGAAGTTCCCTTAACATTCAAGTTATTAGGGTTCTTCTTCTTCTTCTGGAAATCTGCACGCTTTCCCTTTCCCTTTGGTTCCTTGGTCTGAACCAGATTGGCGTTAGCCAATTGCTTGGACAGTGTGTCCACCTTCAGTTGAGCCCGCATCTGGTCCTCAACATAGATTTCCTGTAGGAGATCTTCAAGGGTGATTTCCAACTTCTTCCTATGCATGTTTGCATAGAACTTGCTCCACCCAGCGGGGAGCTTTGAGACAATCCCTCCAACAACAAACTTGTCGGGGAGGGGCATAGCCTCGTCTTCTAATTTCTGTCGCAACTTCAAAAATTCTTTGACCTGCGGCAGCATGGACTTCTCGTCCTCAAAGAGCCATTTGTGATATTTTTCAACCACAAATATTTTGCTCCTGTTCTTGTCGTCTTCGTACAGTTTTTCCAGAGACTCTCATATGTCTCTGGCAATTGGTTTCTTACTGTAGGATTCTGCTAGAGAATCCTCCATAGCATTCAGGATAAGCAACCTGCAAATGCTATTTTCCCTTCTCCACTTGGCCTGAAGTTTAGTAGCCGCAGTGATTGCGGCAGCAGACCCAGTATCTGGAACAGTAGGTTCCTCTTCAAGCAATACGTGATCAACGTCTCTAAGTTGAAGAGTGAGATAAACCTTCCTCTTCCAGACTTGATAATCCTCTCTATCAAACTTTTCTAATTTGCAAAAGTCAGTATTGAGGAGTGAAGCATTAATATTTTCCATCGTAGCAATAAAGCTTTGAGGCTGCAAAACCTTCTTTAAGGAGTTGCATTTGAAACGTTGTCTTTACAACTGTTTCAGTTTCTGTATTTTCCATCGAAAAGCATGCCCCGGCGTTCCCGGAAATAACAATCTCAAAGCTTTATTCGCCCTCTGCGAACAGCTTCCAGGAACCAGCAAGGTTGACGGAAAACCTTGGAACACTCCTGCTCTTCTGACTCCTCGGAAGACGGCGAACTCCTCTGGCAATGGCTCTACTCTTCTCTCTCTGTTTCTGAAGTAACAGAACTCACGCGTACTAAAAAGTACTAGTGTTTGTGTTAAAAAACACGCTTACTACTTTGTTGTGTTAAAAAACACTTAAGAGTTTTTCTCCCTGGAATTCTGATTTCTCCAACACTGAGAGAGAGGAGAGAACCTGCATATATAGCCCACGGGGCGGTTGCCAAGCGCAACGAGCGCACTATGCACCTAGCCAACAAAACGCCACATTACGCCTCATGACCCTTGAGCCCGAGTCCAAGCCCGAGCCCGAGCCCGAGTCCGAGTCCGAGTCCGAGTCGCTAAGCTCCTACGGAGCTTAGCTCCTTGGAAATAAATTTTCAAGAGCAAAAAGCTTACAGCTTCTTAATTGTTGATTAAGCCTTTATACCATTAATAATTAATCCCACATGGCACATACCCATGTGCACTACATGTGCATCTCCATAAAGAGCAAAGACTCATATATATGGAGATACACATTCCTTTCTAGCCGATGTGGGACTAAAAACCAAAACTAAAGGCTAAAAACCCAACATTACATATAGTCAGTGTGAGGAGGCTATCTATCTATAATGAATTAGAACTGTTATTATTAGAGCGCGCACATAGATGTTGATGGATGAAAATTTTGAAGAGGCTGATTCATCCTCTTGCGTAGAGTACATAAACAAACTCTGTTGACTATAGAAACAATACTCTACGAAAGGAAGCAAGTGCTGGGAAAATGTACACGGAAACGGACATTTAGAGGACCTGTTCAAAAAATGAAAATAAGATGTTATCCTAAACATTAAAAAAAATTGTGGATGCCATATTAATTTAATTTTTTAAACAAAAAATGACACATGTATATAAGTAAAATTTAAGAAGAAAATATCGATTAACTTCTATGTATGATAAGACTTGTATTGATTGAACAACTATACAGTCTAAATATTAAAAAAAATTACTTGTCGAATTTGTAAAATCTCTGGCTCTCTCTCTAGCGTCTCCAAAACCACTAATACCTTCTAGAAATTATATGAGTGAAAAACTAAAGACAGAAATAAAAAAGCGATAAAACGGTAAATCAAAATATAATAGATGTAAACAAAGACTGCAAACTTAAAAAAATAGAATATCAAACAAAACTAGCATATAATTAAAAAAGTATGTACCGTCAAAAGAAATGTATCTACCAGTATATAATTAGAAGAGAAGGCATATGTGCAAAAGGAGAGAATTGCTACACGTTAATTTGTTATGCGAAAACGGATTTGCTCGATTATTGATCAGAATGGGAAGTGTTTTCTAAGTGTCCTGGGCCTTGATTGGTGTGTACAGTCGTGGAATCGTCATGGGAGTTTGAAGCAAAGACGAGTAAGAAGTTTTCTTCATTGGCCAAGTGATGCAGTTAGAGGAGTATGTACGTTAAGTTTCAAGTATGAAACTTTTTCTGATGGGTATATTTTGTAATGTCCCGCTTTTTGCGTGCATTAGGTTCGTTTGTTGGCTCAAAGGGCTTGGTTGGACTCGAATTCATGTAGAAAAATTAGGCAGAGATCTATGTGTTCGGAGTTATGCCCCACTCTGATAAGGGTCATTGTGTTGGCTTCTGGGATTGCGTAAGATGGTTGGATTTGAGTTGTGCGAGAAAAATGGCAAATTTGGAGTTCTGATGCAGAGTTTTTGCGATCAGGACGAAGTCGATTCGTCATAAGGTGTGTAGTTTTGATCATTCTCTCATTTATATTCACACTTAATAAAATTGATCTTTGTATGTCTTTGTTGGCATGTTCCATGAGATAGTAAATATAAGTAAAAAGAACTCATATAGATAAAAAAAAGAAGAAGTATCATACCTGTTAACTTGTTGCTATACAATATGGACTCATTAAACTGTTGTCTTAGATTTGTATAATGTAATGATGCTTTTATTTTATCATATGGAAATATAGTACTATAGTAAGATTGTCATATGGTATGTTGTACAACTGCTATGGGAAGGAATATTATAGTATTATTATTATTTTAGAGATGGAAAAATATGGTGAGTGTTGGGACCGTTGGGTCGCCGAGTTAGACTCCCTGTACTAGGAAGTATGGTTATGTGGTAATTGTAGGACCGTTGAGCACCTCTAGAGGGGGGTGAATAGAGTGTGTGTGTGCAGCAAAAAATAATCACCAATTAAAAACTTTAAACTATGGCAGTGAAATAAGAGACAGTAAATATAATGCAGCAAGAGATAGAGAATTCAAACTCAGCGACACAGCGATATATACTGGTATCCCTCTGAGAGGACTAATCCAGTCTCGAGTACTCTTGCTCGATGTTAATCCACTATGACACAAGCTTTAATTGAGAGCTTGCAGTCTCTTACAACACCGTGCTTGGTGACAAGTGTACGACCGACTTCACAACACCGTGCTTGGTGACGAACGCACGACTGGCTCCACAACAAGAAAAGTTACTGAACTTGGAACGACCTCTTTACAACTCTTGGAATACCAAAAGACTCTAAATCAACTCTGATATTACTGGCTTTTGGCTAAGAGGTGTATAGGTATGATTTGAAAATCTTGGATCGTTTGAAAACACTTGAATAGTAGAGAAGAGAAGATGAAGAGTGAATGAATGATTTGAAATAAAAAGTTCTTCTCTATTTATAGGTATTTTCTGGGACCGAACTCGGACAGAGTTCGGGCAGAGTTCGGATGCAGATATCTCACAAATAGACGTTGCTCGCAGATTTGGAGGCAACAGAAGTTTGAATACAAACTGACCAAACTCGGACAGAGTTCGATCCGAACTCGGGCCGAACTCGGTTATGAGTTCTGTTAGGAGATTTTCGAAATATTTTATCAAAAAATTGTTTTCAAAGATTTTTGGAATATTTTGTAAAATGATATATGAGTGGTAATGGGTAGGCTTTTTAGAATGTGGACTGAGATAACCCTAAACCAGTATTACCAAAACTGATTTTACAAAATAAATCCTAGACTCAATAAAATGTAAAATACAGAATAAAATATAAAATGAGTCATCTTCAGATTTGATGATGTTGATGCTTCGTTGATGCAGTACAACGTCCGTTGAAATTGATTTCATATATCCTGAAATGATTAGCAGCAGTTTGTATATTTTGTGTATTGACTTAAGTGCATGTTGATTATCGAAATCGGGTGTGACCATGGAATGGGCCAACAATCTCCCCCATTTTGATAATTGACAAACTTGAGTCTACCAAAATATATCTTTATAAAATAGAACAAAATACAAGTACCTGAATATCAGAGATGGTTGATTTTTGTTTTTGTTTTTGGATATACTTTTTGGTATTGTGTACTCTTTTTCTCCTCCTTTGTCAAATAGTAAAATGACTTGGCTCCCCCTTAATGTGTGAAGCCAACAATAGAAAACAAAAGACAAAGTGAAGAAAAAGAGACATGATCACAGCAAAAAAACAACTACTATGGAAAGAAAATGCTGGAAATAAAGTACTGAAAATGTCATACTAAAAAGTGCTGAGTACAATTATCAGAAAATGTCTAACTAATGAGTTTAGACATAAAAAGAAAAAACTACATCAAAGCATAAAGATCATCATCTAACAAGTATCCACTATCCAAAAGCTGAACCCGCGTCACATAGTGGGGTCGTCAGCACCAGGAGCCTCTGGAGGAAAGTAGGTTGCAGTGGGGTCGAAGTGCTGGAAGGAAGCCTCATCTGTGAACCGAGGACCCGGAAAGCCTGGGTGAGGCAGGATGGTGATCGGATGGACTGGATCATGGGCTAGGCTGTAGTGGAGGTCAGCAATCCCATTCTTCAGCACCTGAGCCTGAGTGATACGTCGGAACTCCGAATCAAGATAACCTTAATGACGGTGCGCAGATATAGCAACAAAATCATCAAAGCGCTGATAGAAAGCCGGATCAAATCCCGGGGCAGGGGCTGGAGCAGGAGCAGCATCAGGAACCTCAGCGTCAGCAGCTGGAGCAGGCTGAGCTCCAGGAGACAGAGGTGAGCAAGAAATCGGCAGGATCTGGTAATGTCACGACCCGCACCCTAGGGTTAGGGCACGAGAACGTAACAACGCCCAGCCTACGCCGCAATATCGGCGGTAGAACGCTGTCCTAGGTCTCAATGCATCTAATAGTATAAGACTAAACAGTTTATACTCTCCGAATGGGGGTGACATAGCAGAATGTAAACTCAATCACATCTAAGGTAGAGCATAAAGGAAGATAGATAAAACATGAAATCGAAGAGAGATACAACAGATAGAAGTCTAAGTGTCTAAGGTACAAACTCAAAATACATCTTAAAGCTTAAATACAGTAATCCATAAAATAAATACAACTCCAGACAACTGAGAATAGCTAACTAAACAACCTCTAATGTCTCTTCTAGGCTAGCAGGCAAATCTCCAAGCTATCTGTAAAATTTGTCAACGTATCCTGTCAGAAAAATGAGCAAGTACAAACACCAACAGCAGTTCCATATGAATTAAAAAATACTATAAGAGACAGTAATAATGAGATACAAGACAAAGAATATAGGCGACTTGGGAACCATTTGAAAGCCGAGTTACAACCCTTAAACCAAACAAGGACCGGGGTTGTAACCCTTCTTTCGAACAGAACCTAGTCCCATCATCATGGTACAGTATAAAAGACAGGTAGAGCATATGAGAAATGAATCATAGCATGGTGAAAGTACAGTAAGTAAAGGTGAACTGGAATGTAAGATATGACAACAAATAAATAAAAAGTGATTTGAACTATTAGGGCGAAATGTGATCGGCTGGGAAACACGGAAAGGTTATCCACTTGGCCCGGCAATCACACAAAAATCTCTGGAAAGGGTCATGCCGGCCAACCTGGATAACCGGCACGGGGTATCTGCTACATCCTACGTGAGGTGAGGGTGGCGCTAGCAATATATAGTAACACACGGAGGCTTTGATCACAAAACCCCTAATAATTCCCCTCTATCCCCCGAATAGTATCACGGATCCGGACATGGCACGTCATGACACAGGGTTCGAGAGAAGGGGGCCAGCCCACTCCCAAATCAATGTCTATACAAGTACAGGAACACAGAAATATCTCATACCCATATACCAAGAAAGTCCAGGAATAACATCTCATGACAGGATCCGACGTATACTAGTCCGTGAACCGTCGTGTCGGGAATCAAGTAAAACACTACGACTGAATCGGATATAGTAGATATCAAGACAATAAAAACTATCAATGAATGTACTCACCTGCGGTCCTGAGCTGATAAGTATAGAGGGTCCAACTGAAGCCACAGAGTCCTATTTAAAGCAACACAGGTTACAAGGTGTCTGGCTCCTAATTAGAACAGCACAAATCACAACATGTCCAGAAGGGTAATATAAAACACTACAATGCATTCTATATAAATCTAGGTCAACTAGGCCAAAGTCAACCCTTGGTCAACTCTGGTCAACTGCACTAGTCAAACTAGGTCAAACTAGGTCATGTCCTAACCCAGCAAGTCTTACTAGGCCTAACCAAGACTATCCTAGCAAGCACACATCAATACAAGGCTATACAATCCAACATACACCCGACTCTATATAGCATGCAATTATTCAATACTCAAATAGGCAAGAATTCACATTAGATATATACTAGGTAATCTATTACTTTATGCTATACATGTCTACATATATATACACATGCATATATTGGTATTCAACATTAGGTCTATAATCATGGCATTTCAATGGCTATGTAAACTTATATATTACAATACAATATGCTACCATATATATAATATACATACATAGCTAAGTTAACTATATTCATAAATACTTATTTAAGAGGCTATGTGTGTGTATGTGAACATGGCAAAGGGGCAAGTGAGGGTTAAATGGGCATACATAGTGTATACATATCAAAGAGTGTCAAAGTGTAAGTGAACAATGCGTCAAGTGTGATAGTGTCAACATAGTGTAAGGGGGGTACATGAGGTAATATAGGATTTGTGTTAACATAGAACATTACATCTCATTAACTTGTGTATTGCATACATTACATCAATTATTACATTACATTCATGCTTGCATTCATTCATCATTCATTTATTCTTTTGTACTACTATATGCACCATACATTACATACTATGGAACCTACATATTTATTACAAGCCATACTTATACATGCTTATATTAGATAGGATACTTACACCTCATACATCATTTATTTAACCATTTACTCATACTTGCATTCTCTATTTAGTTACATAATGTATATACATTAACATGGGTTAAAATCAAATAGAACATTATATTACACACAAGGGTGCACAAAATGCATATGCCGAATAGTAACTCCTACTAATAATCAATACTGTACCAAATCAGCATGAATTAAATTCTAGGATTAAAGTATGTTATAGATCTATGTGTTAGCTTTCCGAAACTTCAAATGGATCGCGTTTCCGTTTCCGAAAACTCCCGGAATCGCGAAAACACCGAGAACGCGTTTGTCTTTCGTACAGCTGACACTCAAATAATTCTCCAGAAAGTTACAGAAAGAATTAGGCCTATTAATACATGTTTTTGGAAAGCTAACTTCAATACGCTTCTTTTAAAAAAATGGGAGATTAAACCGAGCCTTGAGCTAGAAGTTATGACATTTCTAAGTTAGGGCTGAAATTAAAAACGTGGATAAAAATCATGACGGATTTAAATAGTTTGAGCCAAAAGAATACACAATATATATCATAATTATCCACAACAATAATAGCAATAATAATATGAGGAACCACACTCACAAACTTGATTATATAATCATCATGAACCATTTATTACATATATAAACATAGATACACTCTCATTACAATATATATATATATATATATATAATATATATATAAATCTATATATATAAAAAAATATATATATATATATATATATATATAAATCTATATATGTAACATGAACACATCCACAACACAAAGGACACTCCTATGACCTCCAAATGGACACAAAATGGACACAAATGGAGATACAACCATGGGGGTCATTCCTATGGGTTCAAAATAGACCTATATGCATGAGGAAATAAAAAGGAGAAGGGATTTATACCTCACGGTAGATCGAATCGAAGAAAAGCCTTCCCGGAGCGACACCGACACGTAGAGATTCCAAAAGGACACGAACGAGCTCTGAATCCTCCCAAACTTGGCTAGATCCTCCCTTTCATGGAGTAGAGGAGAAAAGAAGAAGATTTGGTGGAAGGAGTTGATTTGGTGGAGAAATGATAGGGATTTGCTCTCTAGAAATTTGGGGAAGAACAAGAGAGAGAAAAATAGATAGATAATGACAAATAGGAGGCTCAACCCTATCCTTATTGTGGCTAGCCATAAAGGTAGTTTTGTCCTATTAGGAAAAGTCCAAAAGCCCCTTTTCTAGTCTATTTACTAATACATTGGTAAGGGGTTAAGTCGGGGGTAGTTTGGTCAATCCTAAAACACTAATCCATATTAATACTAACCAAAATAATTAGTCTAGTCACTAACTAAAATTAATATCATGTGGACTAAAATTAATATTATGTAGGCCATGCCTAACTAGTGTGTGGGTCCGCTAGAGTCAAAACTACCCCGGGTCCCCGATACAAGTCGGAATGAGTTAAAATTCGAACCCGACTCAAATAACCCCAAAACAATATCATAAATAATAAAATAAATTTCAACCCCAAAATAATATCATAAATAATAAATTAAATTTTAAAAATATTCAAAATGTAAAATGACAAAAATACCCCTGTTTTTGAAAACTGGGGGTGACAAATCTATCCACCTTAAAAAAAATTCGTCCTCGAAATTAAAACAAAGCAATCACAGGAAACACATGCAGAAAACAATCTCATTCAAATACTTTTCAAAAAAAATCAGCAATAAAAAAAATCTCCTTGAGGCACATCAAACATTTATAAATAAAAACTGATACGTGTCCGATACGGACACAAAACCATCACACCTATCAAAGGTCAAAATTAACAATCATCAACGCAATAAATATCAAAATAATTCAAGGAGGTCAAATGCAAAATATCCTTAGGCCAGAAATGACATTTAAACATCCTAATCACATTGTTAGGCTCTAGGTCAAACAGTCTCTAGGATTTCACTAGCAAAACATCAAAATTACAAGTCAAGATTTTAAATAGTTTTAAAATGATTTTAAAAAATTACCAAAAATTATATCATGATTTAAATGTCAAATCAATAAATGATTAAAATTACAAAATTTCAAAATTACTCTCATTTTAGAAAATTGGGTGTTACAAGTCTACCCACCTTAGAAAAATTTCATCCTCGAAATTAAAATGTCCATACTCCCTCTAGGTCAAACCCCCTCAATCAAAGTCCCAGATTAAAACAAATCATGTGATCAAAAGGGCGACATACAGGGTCATTGCATACGGTGGTAGTGAAAGTCTCATCTAGGTATACTAGTCATGCTAAACCAAGACGGTCATAGGGTATCAAACGCACAAGAAATCTAGAGTGATAAACTGAAAAGGATACAGAAATAACAAATCATCAAAACTGTAAGAAAGTCTACCATCCTATGTGAAAGCTGGTACTCATAAAAAAATATACAAAAATAAGAAAGGTAACTTCCAATAATCTAAAAGGGTACAGAAAAATCTATTTCAAAGTTAAAGAATTGAAAGTCACTTGCATTGAAATCCAATCACAATATATATATATATAGCGTTAGAGAGGGAAAAGCTGGCATTATGTAATGTTATATGGTTTGTGTGTGTATGGGTGTATGTGAACAGGTTAATATGGTAAGATAGTAGGCATGTGTGTAGGCAAAATATACATAAAATTGTATATGAGAAATTGGGTTTCGAAACAACGGCTATCAAGTTACACTAATCATGGCATATTGGTTAAACAATCTACAATATGCAACTTATTTACTCATAACATGCATGGCTAACCTTATACATATATATATAAAGAGGGTGTGTGTGTGTCCTTGTACAGGGTTATAGCCTAGTATTGAAAGGTTAAACCCAGTTTTAGTTCAGCATTTACATGCAAAGTCTAAAAATAAGCTAACATTTAAAACAGTGAAATATTAACATAATACAGTCTCAGATTTTAGGGTTTTGAAACATCGCAACCCATCTCAATGGTCCTAATACATCCTAACATGATAGAAATAAAAGCCTAACATACTATCCATACATTTATCTATGCACACAGTTCAATATTACATGTTAAATCTGAAATTTAACTAAACATGGAAATCAATGTAAAAATGTTAACATGTAACTAGTTTTCAGGATTTTGGAAAAATTTGAACATTAAAAACCCACTCAATGTTTATCACAACTAACATGTAAGAATATGAAACCTAAATTTATATCCCTACTTCCCACAAGGTATATAGCTCAAATATTACATTTAAGAAATAAAACAGCAATTTGAACTAACATTTGAAATTCCGCATCAAGGGTTAACATGCACACAGTCTCAGATTTTACAAATTTAAACACAAAACTCAACCAAAATTTTGAATTGAAACCCCACGTATAACATACATGTGCAGTGATTTAAACATAACTAATAATATAAAATTTATATTTAAATTACGAATTTAAACATGGAAAAGCAGAGAACCAAAAATATTGGGGTTTTGGCAATTTAAACATCAACAACATATTAATATGTATTTATATAGGTGAAAAAATCAAGTGTAGCATGCATACGTGTTAGGCAAAGTGTCTGCTATATATATTCATATACATATTCTCATGTCCTAATATAAAAAAAATTATTTCTATGTTAAGACTAACATTTAGATTCCTACCAAGATTGCAAGCAGGTGATTGACGTAATCAAGGCAGTTTTATTATTATTATTTAATACAAGAATAATAGCAAGGAAGAAATAATGATAAAATCTGTTTTGCTTATCTATTTAAAGAAGAACCATTTTGAAATCCAGAGCTAAATTATCAAATCCAAGATAAAGTCTAGCAAAATTATCGATTCATTGCATTAAGAAGAAACTCATAGCAAAAAGTTACGCAAAGGTTTATAAAAACAGGCAAACCTACTATTAAGTTAAATAATGAGAAGCCAAAACAATTAATAATTAAAAAAAATTTGAAGGACAGAAACAAAAGTAGAGAAAACATGTTTCGAAAACATTTAAGATACAGTCTAATAATCATACGCGTCTGTCCAAAATCATGGTACACTAAATCCTCGTCATACTAGTAAGCAAGGCTACGATAATCACAGAGTCCTCGACTTAGGCACATACCTCTAAAATCATGGTATTTAACATTTTTGCGATGCTGCTAGCTTGGCTACGAAAACCTTAAATTCCCACACCCGAGAGATATATCCAAGTCAAACTATGTCCTCACCATGCTGGCTAATATGACTGTAGAAGACTAGACTCCATAACTTAGATGACCTAGCCCATATAATTTTATCTTGACAAAATTAATTTAAATAAACAATGAATACTCAAAAATCAAGTCAAATTTATCAACGAACATCAAAATCCAAAAATGAACAAAAATCCATGAAAATACAAACTCGGATGCAACAGCTATCATCAAAATTTAAAATTCAATAATCATCCTTCAAAATCAATAAATACAAACTCAAATTCAATAATAATCCATCAAAATCAAATTCAATAGCAGAAAGTAAAGATAAATCAATCAAGGAAAAAGAGTTTTCAAATCGAAGTTAAATAAGATTCTCAAGGGTCGTCCTGGGAATCTCTCAAGGGTCCTAACTGTGATTGAGAACCTTCAAAATATATCCTAATCCTACTGCAGGCTGTAGTGGTACTCTAGTTCGAATACCACTACACTTTTAGTCTCGACCTGCATGGGCCAGCACTAAAAACGTGTCACGACCCGCACCCTAAGGTTAGGGCACGAGAACGTAACAACGCCCAGCCTACGCCACAGTGTCGGCGGTAGAACGCTGTCCTAGGTCTCAATGCATCTAATAGTATAAGACTAAACAGTTTATACTCCCCGAATGGGGGTGACATAGCAGAATGTAAACTCAATCACATCTAAGGTAGAGCATAAAGGAAGATAGATAAAACGTGAAATCGAAAAGAGATACAACAGATAGAAGTCTAAGTGTCTAAGGTACAAACTCAGAATATATCTCAAAGCTCAAATACAGTAATCCATAAAATAAATACAACTCCAGACAACTGAGAATAGCTAACTAAACAACCTCTAATGTCTCTTCTAGGCTAGCAGGTAAATCTCTAAGCTATCTGTAAAATTTGTCAACGTATCCTGTCAGAAAAATGAGCAAGTACAAACACCAATAGCAGTTCCATATGAATTGAGAAATACTATAAGAGACAGTAATAATGAGATACAAGACAAAGAATATAGACGACTTGGGTACCATTTGAAAGCCGAGTTACAACCCTTAAACCAAACAAGGACCGGGATTGTAACCCTTCTTTCGAACAGAACCTAGTCCCATCATCATGGTACAGTATAAAAGACAGGTAGAGCATATGAGAAATGAATCATAGCATGGTGAAAGTATAGTAAGTAAAGGTGAACTGGAATGTAAGATATGACAACAAATAAATAAAAAGTGATTTGAACTATTAGGGCGAAATGTGATCGGCTGGAAAACACGAAAAGGTTATCCACTTGGCCCGACAATCACACGAAAATCTCTGGAAAGGGTCATGCCGGCCAACCTGGATAACCGGCACGGGGTATCTGCTACACCCTACGTGAGGTGAGGGTGGCGCTAGCAATATATAGTAACACACGAAGCCTTTGATCACATAACCCCTAATAATTCCCCTCTATTCCCCGAATAGTATCACGGATCCGGACATGGCACGTCATGACACAGGGTTCGAGAGCAGGGGGCCAGCCCACTCCCAAATCAATGTCTATACAAGTACAGGAACACAGAAATATCTCATACCCATATACCAAGAAAGTCCAGGAATAACATCTCATGACAGGATCCGACATATACTAGTCCGTGAACCGTCGTGTCAGGAATCAAGTAAAACACTATGACTGAATCGGATATAGTAGATATCAAGACAATGAAAACTATCAATGAATGTACTCGCCTGCAGTCCTGAGCTGATAAGTATAGAGGGTCCAACTGAAGCCACAGAGTCCTATTTAAAGCAACACAGGTTACAAGGTATCTGGCTCCTAATTAGAACAACACAAATCATAACATGTCCAGAAGGGTAATATAAAGCACTACAATGCATTCTACATGAATCTAGGTCAACTAGGCCAAAGTCAACCCTTGGTCAACTCTGGTCAACTGCACTAGTCAAACTAGGTCAAACTAGGTCATGTCCTAACCCAGCAAGTCTTACTAGGCCTAACCAAGACTATCCTAGCAAGCACACATCAATACAAGGCTATACAATCCAACATACACCCGACTCTATATAGCATGCAATTATTCAATACTCAAATAGACAAGAATTCACATTAGATATACACTAGGTAATCTATTACTTTAAGCTATACATGTCTACACATATATACACATGCATATATTGGTATTCAACATTAGGTCTATAATCATGGCATTTCAATAGCTATGTAAACTTATATATTACAATACAATATGCTACCATATATATAATATACATACATAGCTAAGTTAACTATATTCATAAATATTTATTTAAGAGACTATGTGTGTGTATGTGAACATGACAAAGGGGCAAGTGAGGGTTAAATGGGCATACATAGTGTATACATATCAAAGAGTGTCAAAGTGTAAGTGAACAATGTGTCAAGTGTGATAGTGTCAACATAGTGTAAGGGGGTACATGAGGTAATATAGGATTTGTGTTAACATAGAACATTGCATCTCATTAACTTGTGTATTGCATATATTACATCAATTATTATATTACATTCATGCTTGCATTCATTCATCATTCATTTATTCTCTTGTACTACTATATGCACCATACATTACATACTATGGAACCTACATATTCATTACAAGCCATACTTATACATGCTTACATTAGATAGGATACTTACACCTCATACATCATTTATTTAACCATTTACTCATACTTGCATTCTCTATTTAGTTACATAATGTATATATATTAACATGGGTTAAAATCAAATAGAACATTATATTACACACAAGGGTGCACAAAATGTATATGCCGAATAGTAACTCCTACTAATAATCAATACTGTACCAAATCAGCATGAATTAAATTCTAGGATTAAAGTATGTTATAGATCTATGTGTTAGCTTTCCGAAACTTCAAACGGATCGCGTTTTCGTTTCCGGAAACTTCCGGAATCGCGAAAACACCGAGAACGCGTTTGTCTTTCGTACAGCTGACACTCAAATAATTCTCCAGAAAGTTACAGAAAGAATTAGGCCTATTAATACATGTTTTTGGAAATCTAACTTCAATACGCTTCTTTTAAAAAAACGGAAGATTAAACCGAGCCTTGAGCTAGAAGTTATGACATTTCTAAGTTAGGGCTGAAATTAAAAACGTGGATAAAAATCATGACGGATTTAAATAGTTTGAGCCAAAAGAATACACAATATATATCCTAATTATCCACAACAATAATAGCAATAATAATATGAGGAACCACACTCACAAAGTTGATTATATAATCATCATGAACCATTTATTACATATATAAATATAGATACACTCTCATTACAATATATATATATATATATATATATATATATATATATATATATATATATATATATATATATATATGTAACATGAACACATCCACAACACAAAGGACACTCCTATGACCTCCAAATGGACACAAAATGGACACAAATGGAGATACAACCATGGGGGTCATTCCTATGGGTTCAAAATAGACCTATATGCATGAGGAAATAAAAAGGAGAAGGGATTTATACCTCCCGGTAGATCGAATCGAAGAAAAGCCTTCCCAGAGCGACAACCTTCCCAGAGCGACACCGACACGTAGAGATTCCAAAAGGACACGAACGAGCTCCGAATCCTCCCAAACTTGGCTAGCTCCTCCCTTTCATGGAGTAGAGAAGAAAAGAAGAAGATTTGGTGGAAGAAGGAGTTGATTTGGTGGAGAAATGATAGAGATTTGCTCTCTAGAAATTTGGGAAAGAACAAGAGAGAGAAAAATAGATGGATAATGACGAATGGGAGGCTCAACCCTATCCTTATTGTGGCTGGCCATAAAGATAGTTTTGTCCTATTAGGAAAAGTCCAAAAGCCCCTTTTCTAGTCTATTTACTAATACATTGGTAAGGGGTTAAGTCGGGGGTAGTTTGGTCAATCCTAAAACACTAATCCATATTAATACTAACCAAAATAATTAGTCTAGTCACTAACTAAAATTAATATCATGTGGACTAAAATTAATATTATGTGGGCCATGCCTAACTAGTGTGCGGGCCCGCTAGAGTCAAAACTACCCCGGGTCCCCGATACAAGTCGGAATGAGTTAAAATTCGAACCCGACTCAAATAACCCCAAAACAATATCATAAATAATAAAATAAATTTCAACCCCAAAATAATATCATAAATAATAAATTAAATTTTAAAAATATTCAAAATGTAAAATGACAAAAATACCCCTGTTTTTGAAAACTGGGGGTGACAGGTAAGCTCGATAGGAGTGGAGGAGAATGCACAAGTTTGAAGATCAATCTCAAAACGGCGAAAGATAGACGCCAAGTGCATAGGATATACCAGATTCCTTCCTGCATTTCTGCAGTTCAGCATCTAGGACATCATGGTCTTTGGGATAGAGAATGAATACCAAAATAAATGTGGTATAAAGCAGAGAGTTCCAAGAAAGTCACTTCATCTGTGGATCCTTTCTTTGGAAGAAGTACAGAGAAAATCATGCGATGAAGTTCATAAAAAGATTGGTTCAAATGCTTTGAATAAACCCTACGAGGAACATGGTTTGGATGACAAAAATAAGTTCCCTGAAAGAGGCAAGGGTAACATCAGCAGGGAATTGGACATGGGTAATGTCAACCAATGCTTCACCAAGATCAGGAACATGAAAAAATTTACTGATATCGGTAGCACTGAATTCTAATTCTTGCCCAGCAACGCAAGAATAGAAGTTTCCGTTAGGTTTTACTTGCAAGTTGCAGTAAAACATTCGGACAGCATTGTCAAAAATATTTTCTGCTACCTCAAAAAAATCTCGGTAGCCTAAGTGATCAAAAGTAGGAGCATATTCAAAAAATACGATAAAGTTAACAAATGCTCCATTGCAAATCTTACGGCCAGAAAAAGAATCGAACCAAAGATCAGAAAACTCTTTGTCCGAAAACAAAGTAGAATCATAGTCTTCTGCATCTATTGGTCGTGCTGGACTGAATAGACTAGCAGGTGTATAATCAGAAGAGGAGGAGGCACCTTGGGAAGATGATCCTCTATGACGTTTAGGAGCCATGGAGAAAGTAAAAAAAAAAAGAATACCTTTTTGAGAAAGGAGGAAGATGAGAATGTTGATACGCCCACCAGATCTCTTAGATTCCTTGCTAGAATGGAGGAGGAAGAAATTTTAGGGAGGAAGGAGATGTTTCCATGAGTTGGTGTGTGGAAAAGATAGTTGAAAGAGTTGAATTTATAGAGTTTAGGGCTGGCTGTTCGGTTCTGGAAACAATACAACGCCGACCGAACTCGGTCCGAATTCGGTCCGAACTCGATCAGAGTTAGGCCCGAGTTCGGTCACTTGTATTCCCGAGACAATGAATACAGTTCTGGTTGGTTAAAAGTAAATTTATGACTTTTGACTCTAGTATTTAATAACGTACTCTATTTATGGGTTAACTGTAGGGGTTGTCCCAGCTAACGGAGGTTCACCGGGGAACTCTTAAGTACCGCTTCGCTTCGACCGTAGTCGTGGTGACAGACATACCCTTTTTAGGTTTGTACCCAAAAATAATTTCCGTTAAATAAATTTCAAAGTTGCAAGTCATAAACTTAATTTTAATTACCATATTATATTATGAATCTGAAAATTCAAGTATACCGAGCTCACGCCTCATTATGTTAAAACGGTCTTCAGCCAATGGTTTTGTGAATATGTCTGCTAGTTGATGATCTGTGTCAATAAATTCTAAGCAGATATCCCCGTGTTGTTGATGATCACGAAGAAAATGATGTCTTATCTCTATGTGCTTTGTGCGTGAATGACAGATAGGGTTCTTAGTCAGATTAATAGTGCTAGTGTTGTCACAATAAATAGAAACTTTAGTGTAGTGCAGATTGTAGTCTTCTAAGGTTTGCTTCATCCATAAAATCTGAGCACAACAACGTCCTAGGGCGATATACTCAGCCTCAGTTATTGATAATGCTACTGAATTTTGTTTCTTGCTAAACCAAGAGACTAAGGCCTTTCCTAGGAAATGACATGTGCCGCTGGTACTTTTACGGTCCACTCTGCATCCTGCAAAATCTGCATCCGAGTAACCTATCAGGTCAAAGGATTTGGTTTTAGGATACCATAAGCCGACTGTAGAAGTTCCTTTAAGGTATCGGAAGATACGCTTAACGGCAATAAGATGTGATTCCTTTGGATTTGCCTGATAACGTGCACAAATGCAAACACTAAGCATAATATCAGGACGACTAGCAGTTAAATATAATAAACTACCAATCATACCTCGATACTTACGCTGATCGACAGGTTTGCCACTTTCATCAGCATCAAACTTTGTAGATGTAGCCATAGGAGTCCCGATTTGCTTTACATTCTCGAAGTCGTACTTTTTCAGTATGTCCTTCGTGTACTTAGCTTGGTTGATGAATATTCCTTTTGAGTGCTGTTTGATTTGAAGTCCTAGGAAGAAGTTTAGCTCTCCCATCATACTCATCTCAAATTCACTCTGCATACACTTAGCAAAATCTTGACAGAGTTTTTCGTTAGTAGAACCGAATATTATGTCATCTACATAAATTTGCATAAGGAGGATATCATCATTCAAGGATTTTATAAACAAAGTAGTATCAACCTTTCCTTTTGAAAATCTATTATCAAGTAAGAAGGCAGTTAGGCGTTCATACCAAGCACGAGGTGCTTGTTTGAGTCCATAAAGGGCTTTCTTAAGCTTGAAGACGTGATCAGGTTTTTAAAAATCTTTAAAACCAGGGGGTTGTTTCACAAAAACTTCCTCTTTTAAAAATCCATTTAAAAATGCGCTTTTCACGTCCATTTGAAATAATTTAAAATCATTAAAACATGCAAATGCACAAAACATGTGGATGGCTTCTAGTCTAGCAACAGGAGCATAGGTCTCATCATAATCAATTCCTTCTTCTTGATTATAACCTTGTGCCACTAGACATGCTTTGTTGCGTAGAACTTGTCCATCTTCACTGAGTTTATTTCGGAACACCCATTTGGTACCAATTATCGATTGACCAATAGGTTTAGGAACAAGTTCCCAAACTTGGTTTCTCTCAAATTAATTTAGTTTCTCTTGCATGGCATGAATCCAAAACTCATCAGTAAAAGCATCATCTACATTCTTAGGTTCTATTTGAGAAATGAATGCTACATTTGCTGCTATATCAGAATCTTTAAGAGATGAACGTGTACTTATACCTTTAGATACATCACCTATGATGAGTGTTTCTGGATGATCTGGCATGAATTTTAATGATTCAAACTTTTGGGTCAGATCTTTCACAAAACTCTTCTCAGTCCTTGTATTTTGGGTCAGATCTTTCACAGAACTCTTCTCAGTCCTTGCATGTGCATCTTCATCATCATTGTCGCTAGATCTGTGACTATTTAACTCATCAAAAGTAACATTAATAGTTTCTTCAACAATGATAGATCTTTTATTAAAAATTCTATATCCCTTACTCTTAGCAGCATATCCGAGAAATATTCCGTCATCTGCTTTGGAGTCGAACTTTTCCAAGTTATCCTTGGTGTTCAGGATAAAACAGCGACATCCAAAAACATTAAAGTAAGAAATGTTTGGAATTCTTCCAAACCAAAGCTCATATGGTGTTTTCTTCGAGATTGGTCGAATTAACACCCTATTCAAAACATGACAGGCTGTACTAACAGCTTCTGCCCAAAAATATTTAGGAAGATTATACTGATTCAGCATGACTCTAGCCATTTTGCTTAGAGTACGATTCTTCCGCTCCACAATACCATTCTGTTGGGGAGTTCTAGGACAAGAAAATTCGTGGTAATATCCACTATCATCACAAAATTTTTTGAAATCAGAATTTTCGAATTCGCCACCATGATCACTTCGGATACGAGTAATCATGAAGTCTTTTTCGTTTTGTACCTTTTTGCAAAATATCTGAAATTCAAAAATTGTATCACTTTTATTTGATAAGAAATAAACCCAAGTAAAACGAGAGAAATCATCAACAAGAACAAAAGCGTAGAGCTTACCGCCAAGACTAGCGACTCTACTAGGACCAAATAAATCTATGTGAATTAACTGCAAAGGTCTAGAAGTACTTACAGTGTTGATGGATTTAAAAGTAGACCTATGTGCTTTGTTCTTTTCACAGTCAGTACATACCATATCTCTCTTGAATGGAATCTCAGGGAGTCCTCTTACCAACTTCTTTGTACTTAGTCGTGAGATAGTATCCATGTTTGCATGTCCTAGTCTCATGTGCCATAGCCAGCTTTCATCTTGATTGGCTACTAGTCACCTTCATGCATTATTAGTATTCTCCAGAAAAAAAACATAAATATTGTCTTCTCTAATCTCTTTATATATGGGATCACCAGATGACATATCATATATGGTACATTTATCTTTCACAAAATTGATACCATAACCATTATCTGACAAATGACTTATGCTTAATAGGTTATATTTCAATTCTGTTACTAGACAAACATCCTTTATTACTGGATAGGGAGAAATACCTACAGTACCATTACCAATTATATCACCTCTCAAATTATTTCCGAAGGAGACATATCCTTCTTTCTTCATCGATAGCGTAGCGAACAAAGATGCATCACCAGTCATGTGTCGCGAACATCCGCTATCGAGGATCCATTTGCTTCTAGCATGAGAGGGTTGTGGGTCCACCTACAAGACAAGTAGATGAATCCTTTGGTACCCATTTTCTGAAGGGTCCATTCTGATTAGCTTTAGGTCTCCAGATTAAAGTGTGATTGTCAACAAACTTTTTTGCCAAACAATACTGTGATATGTGCGTGCCACAATAAGTGCAAGTAAGTTTAGAACCAGATGTGGTCACAACTGTGTTTACATGCTTGTTTGGTTTCTTGGAGAACCTATAAGTGAAAGCATGATGATATTCGTGTTTCTTCTGTGCTTTCTTATTTTTAGTCCTCTTAGGTGTATGCTTAGCATTAGGACTAAATTTAGGCTGTGTCACAGGTATTGCCTGTTTGCCTAACTTGATTTCTAATTTTTTAGAAATCGTAATAGACTCTTTATATCTAGCAGTCATATCTGAGAGTCTTTGTTCTGTTACTAGGTGATTCTTCTTCTCTATGTCATATAGTTCTTGGATCTTGACATAGTCTCTTTCTTTCTTTTCAATTTTGAGGATAGCCTCATGATAGTCTACCTTGAGTTTGGCTATCTCTTCCGTGTTACCGGTAGTAGACGTCTCTTTAATATCTTCAATAAGATTGGACAGTCTGGCTAACTCGGTTGTGTATGCCTTAATCTCTTTTTGAGATTGATTATACTTGTCGAGCACAGTTTTGTGATCTTCAAGTAATTCGTTAAAGGCATTTTCTAATTCATCGAAAGTAAAATCATCATATAGAGGGTTTGAAGATACCTTATCAAATGCCATAAGACAGACATTTGCATTGCCGCAGGGTCTATCCTCTTCTTCTGTATCACTGGCATCACTTTCATGCCAGATACTTGTGTTGGCATACTTTCGACCAGATGTTGCTTTTCTGCTTGATCTTGATCTGTCATATGGACTGCTTTTCTTTGAAGTTGGACAGTCCTTCATGTGCCCTATCTTCTTGCATCCAAAGCAAATGATTTCATCTTCATTGCTTTCTTGGACATCTCTCTTCCTTCTGCTTGATTTCTCAAACTTTAGGAATTTTTGGAAGTTCTTCACAAGTAGGGCCTGTTCATCACCACTTGATGATTCTTCATCAGAGTCATTGCATGTTGATTTTCTTGCTTGAGCTTTGAAATCAATAGATTTTTCTTTTGGTGTTGCTTCTTCAAACTCTTGCAAATCAAGTTCATGGGTCATCAGCTTCCCCATCAGTGTTTCCAAGGACATAGTGGTGAGATCGTTTCCTTCAATAATTGCTGTGGCTTTTGGATTCCAATTCTTGGTTAGAGCCCGTAGTACTTTTCTGATCTTCTCGTGATTGCTGTAATCCTTACCAAGAGATTGCAAAGGATTAGTTATATCAAGGAAACGAGTAAACATCTGTGTAATTGACTCACCGAATTTCATCTTGAAAGATTCATATTCCTGTGTCAGTCTACTAATTTTGGATTCCTTCACTTGGGAAGTACCTTCATGAGTTACCTCAAGAAGTTTCCAAATTTCATGAGACGTCATACAGGTTGAAACTCTGTTGAACTCCGTTTTGTCAATTGCACAGAATAGTGCATTGATGGCACGAGCATCTAGACTAGCCTTAGCTTTTTCAGCTTCAGTATATTTGTCATGAGGCTTGTCTACAAGCTGGCCTTCAACCACTGTGGGTGCTGGTTTCTTATAACCATCAATGACTATAGACCAAAGATCAAAGTCAAGAGATTTTAAGAAGAAAGTTATTCATGTTTTCCAATAGTATAATTTGTTCCATCAAATATGGGAGGTCTATTTGTGGATTGCCCTTCACCGTTGAATATTAATTTCACGGCTGCCATATATACTCTCTGAGGTTTGTTATATAAAAATATAACCTGCTCTGATACTAATTGTAGGACCGTTGAGCACCTTTAGAGGGAGGGTGAATAGAGTGTGTGTGTGCAGTGGAAAATAATCACCAATTAAAAACTTTAAACTATGGCAGTGAAATAAGAGACAGTAAATATAATGCAGCAAGAGATAGATAATTCAAACTCAGCGACACAGCGATACATACTGGTATCCCTCTGGGAGGACTAATCCAGTCTCGAGTACTCTTGCTCGATGTTAATCCACTATGACACAAGCTTTAACTGAGAGCTTGCAGTCTCTTACAACACCGTGCTTGGTGACAAGTGCACGACCGACTTCACAACACCGTGCTTGGTGACGAGCGCACGACCAGCTCCACAACAAGAAAAGTTACTGAACTTGGAACGACCTCTTTACAACTCTTGGAATACCAAAAGACTCTAAATCAACTCTGATATTACTGGCTTTTGGCTAAGAGGTGTATAGGTATGATTTGAAAATCTTGGATCGTTTGAAAACACTTGAATAGTAGAGAAGAGAAGATGAAGAGTGAATGAATGATTTGAAATGAAAAGTTCTTCTCTATTTATAGGTGTTTTCTGGGACCGAACTCGGACAAAGTTCGGGCAGAGTTCAGATGCATATATCTCGCAAATAGACGTTGCTCGCAGATTTGGAGGCAACAGAAGTTTGAATACAAACTGACCGAACTCGGACAGAGTTCGGTCCGAACTCGGGCCGAACTCGGTTATGAGTTCTGTTAGGAGATTTTCGAAATATTTTATCAAAAAATTATTTTCAAAGATTTTTGGAATATTTTGTAAAATGATATATGTGTGGTAATGGGTAGGCTTTTTAGAATGTGGACTGAGATAACCCTAAGCCAGTATTACCAAAACTGATTTTACAAAATAAATCCTAGACTCAATAAAATGTAAAATACAGAATAAAATATAAAATGAGTCATCTTCAGATTTGATGATGTTGATGCTTCGTTGATGCAGTACAACGTCCGTTGAAATTGATTTCATATATCCTGAAATGATTAGCAGCAGTTTGTATATTTTGTGTATTGACTTAAGTGCATGTTGATTATCGAAATCGGGTGTGACCATGGAATGGGCCAACAGTAATCGCTAGAATGGGTAGTATGGAATGTCGTAATCGAAAGACACTACAAAAATATTGATTTTTAGCGACAGATTATTCCATCGCTAAAACACCTATTTCCTTCGCTAGTCACTATGAGCAACGGATTAGTGACGGATGCGTGACGTCATTAGAAAAAGTGTCGCTGCCACAAATCCATCGCTAATCCGTCCTACAACGAAGGATTAGCGACGGAATTAGCGACATACCGGAACTAGCAACGTCTAAGCTCCGTCGATCGGCTTGGTGAGGACATAGCGATGGATCCCCGACGGATACTGTGAGCCCATTTTTTGGTACTTTTTTGGTATCACACAACATATTAGCGACGAATTTTCTGTTGCTAATCCATTGAGAATTTTCCAGGTTTTCGTTGCTGATTCGTCGCTAGTCCGTCGCTAACCAGAGAATTTTTCAGGTTTTCGTCGCCAATCCGTCACTAAGAATGATATTTTTCTAGTTTCAAATTTCCTCCAATACCATCACCGTACAATGTAATACAAATGAACACAAACACAGTACAAATATCAAATACACTACCATAGTACACACATATAATACAAATGAACCCAAACACATAAATATATAAAATAGAAACTGCCACAATACCATCATCGTACAATGTATCAAGTCAAGGGTACAAAAATAAACAAGTCAATGGATACACAAATTTTCATACACAAATCGAAACATACCACATCACACATTCTATCCATCACTGCCAGACAAATAACAACAAATCAAAAAACCAAAAATTCAACTCGAAAGTGGGGGTGATGGCGGCGGCAGATGTCGGCTTGCCATGTACTACATGTATCGATGATTTGTTGTAGCTTATGAGTATATATATCAAGATCTGTCGGAGCTGGAGTAGACCCAGAAAGGAGCTAAAATAGACGCAACAGCTGCAGCAGAAGTGGTAGTAGCAACCATAGAGTGGTAGGAGGACGAGACGCTTAGTACTATCATCTGCCTCTGTAGGCTGTGCAAAATCTGTGTGATCTGCACCAAATTGAGAGGTCTAAACTGATCGTCATTGGCACCCGGCTGTGATGATGCAAGTGGTGGTGGTGAAGGGAGACTCTCAAGTAAATAGATGGCTGTGTTGCCAACGATCCCGTGCCTTACATGATACCACCTTTTCCTCTCCCGATAGCTTGGATCCATAAATCGTTCCTCCCATACGACGTAAGCGGTTGAGTACTCGAAGTCCTCTCACCCCCCCCCCCACCCCCACCCACTCGACTCTCAAGTGTCTCATACTTTCCTATATTATGTACATAAATAAGTTTAGAGGTTGGATCATAGTTTGCAGTATCCAACGATAGTGATCCGATCCTATGTGGCACTGATGTAAAATGGAGAATTTCTATGAGAGTTCTACATATATAAACTCTTACAGAAATTATCCATCTTAATACTGGGCCCCACTTTTAAACCAAATCTTAAAAACTTATATTTAATGTTCCCCATCTTAATAATAGGCTGTGTCACGCATGATAGAAATTGAGAACCATTGGAGAGTATTTTGGGTGCAACTTTTATGTAGAAACTCTGCCAACTAAACTAGGATAATTTTTTTTATAATACAATGCCAAATAGGATAGAAACTTAATTTTAGAAACGAAAATGATATTTTGCACGCGGTTTGTATCCGCGGATGTGACCGCCGGCCGACGTGGCGGCCATGTATGCTGATCTTAATGTTTCCTCTCTCTGAATTTGATGATTCTAATTGTTGCATTTATGAACCAGTGGAAGTTTGCATTTTTATCTCTTGGTCGTCCAGAGTACCTTCAAGATACGGATATTGTTTCTACCCGGTTTCAGGTGCATTATCTTCTCTCTGTTTGTATTACCTTCTTGCTAGATGTTATGTTCATTCATTTGGCTTCTTCTTCTTCTTTTTTTTTGTAGAGAAGAGCTGTTTTTGGAGCCTGGGAGTAGTATCTTGGATTACAACATCCAGACACTTCTCCAAAAAGGGTCCACACAGTTTATCAGGTAAAATCTCTTACTTTTGATATTGGGCTTATTGGAAAATGAATGACGATGTGTCATTTACATTGAAGTTCCTTTCAATTTAGCTGGATTTGAATGAGGTTTACAGAAGTTTGTCCTCCATGGTTTTTTTTCTTTTCTCTTCAATATATCAGCAATTATTTTGTGTACCTAATTAACCTCAGTACACTAATCCAATGCCAAAATTTGTGGACCTGCAGAACCGTCACACTTATGAGAAGCCTGTGAAAATCTGCAACTAGAACATAGGTCTACCCTTTCCTCCATGGCATCTACCTCAACTTCAATGCTAGTTACCTTCAGTCTTTGACCAATAAAAATGTGGAAATGTACATCTTGAAACAATGAGTAGCAGCAAATGCGCGGCTGGTGGTTCCATGATCCTTTGCTTCGTGATTTGATTGCCATGAACGTTTGTTATAGTTCCTATGGTCGTGCTGTAAACTAACTTGCAGTTCTCCCCTGATGGTTGACTTTATGCCTATTTCATTCAGCATGCTGCCTATATGGTCCTTCGAGGCACAAAGACGTTGCATCTTCGTGTACAGTATCAGAATAGTTTAGCATTGAGGATGGCCCAATTTTTAGAGGAACATCCCAAGGTAAAGACATTTTATTTATTCTCTTTTATTCAAAAAGGCAATTGTTGAAGATTAGCATAATATCTCCAAGAGGATCTATAATTAGTTGTCATTTGTTAGACATATTGTTAGATCTGTAATTAGTTGTGATCGTGTAATATATCATATTAGTTAGATATGTTTATCTTCTTACGTTGTACAGAGGCTATTTAAAGCTTTGTATACATGGTATCGAATATATGAATGAAAGACACAATTATTATCCACACTTTTATACATGGTATCAAAGCTAATACCGATCCTCTAAATCCTCCATCATCTCCATTACATTCTCACGTATCATGGTAGCTCGTCGAAACACATCCTCTACCCGCCGAACCACCACTGTTACTGGATCGTTTCCTTCCACGCCAACATCTCGTAGCTTTGATGTTGGAGGCTCGTCTGGACATCCTAGAACATGTACCCATTGTGGGGGTACCGGACATACAAAATCCAGGTGCTATGAACTGATCGGATATCCTGAATGGTGGGATCCTGCCAAAGCTCCAACAAAACGCAACTCGAGACCTTCCGCTGCTACTTCTTCTGCTGTTATCGCCAAAGTACCAACACCTGATGCCATGGCTATGCATGTATCATCTTCTAATTCACCAGGTAAGTCTTTTAGTGCTCTTGCTCCTATTAACTCATGTACATGGATTATTGATTCTGGGTCGACCGATCACATGTCCTTTGATGCTACTTCCATTGCTAATGTGAAATCCTCTGAAACACCTTTCGTGTCTACCGCTAATGGTACGTCTGCTACCGTTCTCGGGGAAGGTTCTCTCCGTTTTTCGAATAATCTCCACTTAGATTCCGTACTTGTAGTTCCCTCTCTTAATTTTAATCTACTTTCGGTATCTCAAATTACATCTTCTTTAAACTGTGTTGTGATTTTTGGCCCTGATTCTTGTTGTTTTAAGGATATCAAGACTCGGAAGACGATTGGTTGTGGTACTAGACGAGGGAAGCTATATTATCTCGATGTTACACCCTCAAGTTCAAGTGCATTGGCTCAGTCGTTCTCGGTTAAAAGTTCAACATCAACTTCTATGATTTGGTTGTGGCACAAGCGTTTTGGCCATGCTTCTTTTGGCTACTTAAAGCTTTTATTTCCCAAGTTATTTTCTGACGTATCTCCTTCATTGTTTAAATGTGAGGTTTGTGCTATGGCAAAGAGCCATCGTGTCCCTTTTCCACTAAGTTTGAACAAAAGTCCTTTGCCATTTATGCTTGTCCATTCTGATGTCTGGGGACCAGCGAAAGTTCCAACATTAAATGGTGCGCGCTGGTTTGTATCTTTTATTGATGATCATAGTCGTATGACTTGGGTATGCTTGATGAAAACAAAGCAGGAGGTTTGTTTCCAATTTAAATAGTTCTACATGATGATTGCTACACAATATAAGACTTCCATCCAAGTGCTGCGTACCGACAATGGCGGAGAATTTGTCAATCGTGAACTACAAAATTTTCTACAAAGTCATGGTATAGTTCATCAAACAACATGCCCATATTCTCCCCAACAAAATGGGGTTGTGGAAAGAAAAAACCGACAACTCCTCGAGATGGTTCGTGCTACCTTATTGGAAGCTCATATGCCCTTTAAATATTGGGGTGAATCTCTTACTGCAGCATGCTACTTGATAAACCGTATCCCTTCCCGTAGCTTAGATTTCCATACATCACTTGAAACTCTATACCACCACTTGACCGCACCATTACTCCCGAACCTACCTCCTAAAATATTTGGCTGCACAACCTTTGTACACATTCCTCCTCATGCCCGCCATAAACTCCAACCCCGTGCTCTACGCTGCATCTTTGTTGGTTATGGCCTTCATCAAAAAGGGTACAGATGTTACCACCCACCAACACGCAAACTGTATGTCACCATGGATGTCCAATTTCATGAACATCAGATGTATTTCACTCCAAGTCAGGGGGAGAAAGGTGAACCTGATTTAGACTTGCAGTGTTCTAGACACCATAATACCGAGAGTAGCTCAGTTTTCAACTGTGAACCTGAGTCTGCTCCTCTTGAAGCACTTGAAGCAGTGACACCACTTGATTCAGCAGAACCAACAGTACCTCACGCTAGGTTCAGGTCACATGAAGAAGAAGAAGAAGACAGACCACTTGCACATAAAACAGCAGCATCACATGAAGAAGTCGAACCAGCAGCAGCACTTAAAGAAGACAGACCACTTGCACATGAAACAGCAGTATCACATGAAGAAGTCGAACCAGCAGCAGCACTTGAGCTTCCACCCGATAATATGGCTGACCAAACTGTACCACAATACCAATCGTCTCCGCTTGATGTTCTTTCCCATCATGAGTCATCATCATCTACTGAGTCTCAGGTAAACCATGAACCCTCCATTCGAGTACTTCCTAATCGTACCACTAGAGGTGTTCCTAGAGTTGATTATAAACCATTCCTTACATCTATGCCTAAATATCCCTTGAATCATTATGTATCTTACAATAGGTTATCAAAGACCTCTAAATCATTTGTGAATCAATTATCTGCTGTACATGTACCTAATAGTGTGCAGGAAGCCCTGAAAGAACCCAGGTGGAAAGAAGCAATGAACGAGGAGATGAACTCCCTTAAAAGAAATGGAACATGGGAAGTGGTTGATTTGCCTTCTGGAAAAAAACCTGTTGGCTGTCGTTGGGTTTACACAATTAAATACAAAGCGGATGGTGAGATTGAAAGATTTAAAGCTCGACTTGTGGCTAAGGGATACAGTCAGACATATGGGATCGATTATGCAGAAACTTTCGCACTAGTAGCCAAAATCAATACGGTACGTATCCTTCTATCATTGGCAGTGAATCTGAATTGGCCATTACATCAATTTGATGTAAAGAATGCCTTTCTGCACGGGAATCTTCAAGAAGAAGTATACATGGAGCTGCCTCCAGGATGTCGTTTACAAGTTGAAGGCAGTAAACAAGTCTGTCGATTACGTAAATCATTGTATGGTTTAAAGCAGTCCCCAAGAGCCTGGTTCGGGAGATTTACAAGCTCTATGAAGACATTCGGTTATCGACAGAGCAGTTCAGATCATACTCTTTTCATAAAGCACAATGGAAGCATGCTCACTATACTTATTATATATGTCGACGATATGATTGTGACAGGAAATGATGCTGCTGAAAGAAAGGCCTTGCAAAGTTATCTTTCTCAGGAATTTGAAATGAAA
Source organism: Iris pallida (assembly GCA_029216955.1). Classification (NCBI taxonomy): domain Eukaryota; kingdom Viridiplantae; phylum Streptophyta; class Magnoliopsida; order Asparagales; family Iridaceae; genus Iris; species Iris pallida. The sequence continues at coordinate 13,886,063 of JANAVB010012200.1, read as the reverse complement.
GATCTTGGTTCTTTGAGGTACTTTCTCGGAATTGAGGTGCTAAGGTCTAAAAGGGGTATATTCTTATCACAACGAAAATACACTCTAGATTTGCTAAAGGAAGTAGGCATGTTAGCTTGCAAACCAAGTGATACACCTGCGGCAGAAAATATAAAATTGAGCTCTTTTCTAGACCAGGTTCCTGCAAATAAAGAAAGATATCAAAGATTGGTGGGACGGTTGATGTATCTTGCCCATACAAGACCTGATTTAGCATACTCTCTTGGCATTGTTAGTCAATTCATGCACTCTCCTAGGGAAGAACATATGAATGCATTAACACGTATCTTACAATATTTGAAGTCTTCTCCAGGAAAAGGAATTATGTTCACAAAGGGTGATACTCTATCCGTTGAAGGCTATACCGATGCGGATTGGGCTGGCTCAAGTGATGATAGACGTTCCACCGCAGGATACTTAACTTTTGTTGGGGGAAATCTTGTTACATGGCGAAGCAAAAAACAAGGAGTGGTGGCTCGCTCTAGTGCAGAAGCAGAGTATAGAGGTATGGCTAATGGAGTGTGTGAGCTTTTATGGATTCGAAATCTGCTGCAGGAACTCAAGATTTCCTTTGTTACTCCTATGAAGTTATTCTGTGATAACAAGGCAGCGTGTGACATAGCTCATAACCCCGTTCAACACGATCGAACCAAACATGTGGAGATTGACAGACATTTCATTAAAGAGCAACTAGAAGCAAAAGTTATCGAAGTTCCTTATGTCCGGTCACAAGATCAACTAGCCGATATTCTCACTAAGGCAGTAACAAGTAAAGCCCTTCATGGAGTCTTAGACAAGTTGGGAATGCAAGACATCTATTCACCAACTTGAGGGGGAGTGTTGAAGATTAGCATAATATCTCCAAGAGGATCTATAATTAGTTGTCATTTGTTAGACATATTGTTAGATCTGTAATTAGTTGTGATCGTGTAATATATCATATTAGTTAGATATGTTTATCTTCTTACGTTGTACAGAGGCTATTTAAAGCTTTGTATACATGGTATGGGATATATGAATGAAAGACACAATTATTATCCACACTTTTATACAGCAATTGCCTAGGAAAGATTGTTTGCAAGTATTTGTCCACAATCTCATGTAGTGGGGTGAAAGGAGTAAGAGTTAATTAACCCCTTATTTCCTCCATCTTTCTCTAGTAAAATGAATGGTCCGAAGACTTTCTTATCTCTTGTCAACATCATGACTTGAAATGAACATTAGCTATTTGATAATAGCTTAGGATCATTCTATTGCTTTCTCATACTTCCCTAAAGGCTCATCTAGACTATTTGCAACGTTGTTTCCTTACATGATCGATGAACCTGTTTTCCTTTACTCATGCACATGGAGAGGATATGAGGGATCTTCATTGTCATGCCAACTAAGATCTTGCAAAATAGATGAACACCCCTATGGTTGTCCATCAATCTCCAACTGTTACATGATACCATAATCTTAAATTATTATTTTTTTTCCATATCTTAGTCTTTTCTGATCATGTTCTTGAATTAACATGACAAGACATGCTGCAAATTTTTAGTAGTAGTCTGGGAGTATGATATTTGACATTAGCTTAAAGATTTCTGTATCTAGGAAACTAACATGACATGATGCAAACTTTTAGTAGTAGTTGGGGATTATGTAGCTAAGTGGATTGCCTACTTTGTGCTTGCTTTTCAGGAAAGTATCTTGTTGTATAACTGACAATAAAGCTGCAATACTGGTAGTGTTTTCGGCCTTCACATATACAAGTGAGTTCTTGAATGTCGCTTTTTTCAGAGCAAGAGATTGTTATTCCAGGATGCATAGCGACCTATGGAAATTACTGAAGTTGGACTAGTACGACTACTTTAAATTCTTGATCATTCTTGTTTGCACCCTTTAAGAGATGTGCAACAGTATGAAACGATAGATTTGCCAAAATAAATAAGAAGGGTTTGAAACACACATGTTACGGTACTTCTTTATATCATCATCAAGGACTACAGCTAATGTTCTAGTTGAAGTTGGTGAATGGACGTGCAATCTTTTGATAGCTGAAGTACATTTTGTCTGGTATAGAAAAGATGTTTAGCTACTTAATTAGTTGACTAGTTCTCCATAATAGTGCAAAGATTGCAAAACAAGTTCTCTCTAGGGATGAACTTGTACACACTATTGACCAGATTAAACAAAACTTTTCTAATGCGCATATTCGGTCAGGTACAAGAACAGCTTATTTATTTCAGAGTAAGTTCTTGACAACTGAAACATATTGACAACAGCTTCTAATTCTTAGCTTTACATAATCCACCCATAAAAGATTATCTATTTTCCGGTGCTGGCTTAAGTGTGTACTCTAATGCTGTACATAATTTAACTAGGCCCAATCAACTTTAGATATTGTAGACGTATATACATTATTTCCAGTTTGTTGAATTACTTATTACAGCCTGACTAAACTTTAGATATTGTGTTACGGCTTTGTGGGTCATTATAATAGATTGCCCTTTTTCTTACAGATTGCTACGGACTCAGCTCACCGTTCAACAGTCCTTCAAGGAGGTGATACCTAGGGGTGAGCAAATACCGACCGATACCGAAAGACCGACCGAATATCGATTAAAAATATTTCGAAAAATCGAACCAAAATTATGTACCGATACTGAATTGCCGAACCGACTAAACTATGGTATAATGGTAGTGGTAGCGGTTTAAGTGTAATACCATACCGAAAATACCGAACCGAACCGATCATATATATATATATATATATATATATATATATATATTTATATTTATATATATATATATATATATATATATATATATATATATATATATATATATATATATATATATACTTTTTTTTAGAATGTCGTTCTTGATTAATTTTATACTAATCTTTATATTTATTTTTGTTTTATTCAATTTCTTAGAACTTAGAATGTATTTTAGTGTACTTGAAGTTATGTTAAGAACGCTAAGAATTGAATTTTGATCTTTTGAATTTATGTTTTTGTGTTCTCTTAGAATTTTGAAGTGAATTTTGAGTACTTAAACTTATACTAAAGGTTAAACTTAGTTACCACGTTTGATCATTTGAGCTCATATTTAGATGTTTGCGACTTGTTACATATTGTTATAATAATTTTGATTAATTGTTTGATTGGTGGAGACTTGACTTTGAAATTTAATGCTTCAAAAAAGTAAAAAGAACATTATAGGTTAAGAAGTTCTACAATATTACGTGCATTGATTGATTAAATGTTAACTGGTAAAATACCGATACCGAACAATAACCGACCGAATACCGATTTAGCAGAAACCGAAAAAACCGATCCTAAATGGTACGATATTGGTATTGATTTTTTAAATACCGATTTAAAAGTACCAAAAATTCGACCAAATACCGACCGATTATACCGATGCTCACCCCTAATGATACCAAGGAGGCTGTCTACTCTCCACCATCAGAGGCAGGGTTGTTGCTTAGTTTCTATCTTTATGATTTTGAGAACACTATAAGCATTTCATGATACTTATCCTTCTTTTTCATGTCAGAGAGGAGCAGTTATTACCGGAACCTAGCAACAGTCACGACGCCATCCTCTACCTAGCAACAAGTAAAGGAAAAGATCTACGTAGCCTTCAAGACTTCTACTGATTGCAGAAAGTTTTGTAATGCGCATGTGCACATGTCCACTCTTGTACTTGTGTAACATTTGTAATTATGAGAAATGCAGTATCTATTGGGGGACCATTATTGGTTGCCCTCAGCTTATTGTGAGATGTAGTATTCATGGAACTTAAATGTTGTATTGAACTTGCATACATTTGTATTGGGCATGTAAACTTAACTTTTTGTTGGATTGAAATATTGCTCTTGAACTTATAATGTTAATTCGAGTGTGGTTTAATTACTCGTCATTGGAAAAATAGTTGAAAACATGCTCATGGTAAAAATATTCAAATTATGCTATTGATATTTGTTTACACACTCATGGTATTAATACAATATTATGTAAGACATTTTGACTTCATTGGTCTATGCAGATTTATTTTATCCATTTTGGGTGTACTTATACTATTAATATTTGTTTACTTTCTTTTATATTATAATCAATTTTAGTTTATAAAATCTTTAGAGGGTTAAAAATTGTTTATTTACATATATTAATCTATATTATTGGTATGGTATTTTTAAGAATCGGGGCAATTGATAGGAACACATTTCTACCATTCCAATACTGGAATACATTATATTCGTTCCAGTATGAATGCAAAAATTAATTTGAACTATTCTTTGTTAGGAACACTTTATTGGTGTTCCAACACTGACACACATATAACGTGTTCCAAAAATCATCCTTTGGAACCCTTTATTAGGAACGCTTTGTAGGTATTCCAACACTGGCACGCATATGTGCATATGTTAAAAACAACAATTCTATGTATGTGTTTAGAATTCCAAGTTTGATAATTTAATAACTAGTCCAACTTTGTGCTTAACTTTGAAATTCAACATGTGTGTATAAAAAATATAATTTTTAATATGATTTAACCACGATCTCAACTTTGGGTCCGACCCATTAATTCCAACCGAACAAACCAAAATTATTATTCAGTTAGGTTCGGTTTCGGTTTTGGCTAATTTAGTTCATTTTCGGTTTTTAATTTTTTAGAATTTCAGTTTGTTCGGTTTTGGCTAATTCGGTAGGGGTTGAAATCGAATAGTCTGAACGCTCACCCATAGTTTAATGGAACCGATGACCCGATTTCTTTGTTGAATAAAGTTTTATCCATCTCTCCTACATTGGTTAGATAGAATTCAATAATTTAGAGAGACCCAAATACTTGAAAATATTTATCATCAATTTTTGTAAAAAAACATACCGAATAAAGTTCAAATGTTCGTAGGAGAATCACGAATTTGGATTTGAGTGGACTTGGACCACAACTTCAAAGGATTTCATTTTGGGATTTTGGGAGAGAAAAATTAAGAAGAAGAGGATTTTTTTTTTTTTTGACTTTATATAGGTGGAAGTGACAGCCATAAGTAAAAAAATTTAGTGGCAAATTTGTAAATAAAAAATAAATTTGAGCTAGTTCTAAATAATTTTGGATGTGCCTAGGGATGACAATATCCCCCCGAATCCGACAGGGAATCGATTTTTTTATCCAATAGTGACAGGTTTGGAGATTTAAAAATGAGGATGGAGACGGGGATTAAAAAATCTCCGATCAGGTCCAGGGACGGGTATAGATATAGTACTTTTTGTCCCGATAAATTTTCGACTCCAATTATTTATACCCATATCTATATGTGCAACCCGTTGAAAATGACATAATCTCTTGATCTATCTAGTAGTATACATATTTATTTTATGAAAACCATTATTAACATGTTTTATAATTTTTTTGAATGAAAATAATTTTTTAAGCTTATTATGCATATAAAAAATTGTTAACTGAACGGGAGACGGAGACTAGAAAATATGGCGCCAAAAGTGCTAACGATATTGTGGCCCATAAACGAAATGAGGGGTCCACCGACTTCAACAAATATTGCCAATTAAGCCCGCGACGAAGAGAAGCGCCCCTTTTCAAAATGGCAGGTGAGTCTTCTCCCTCGAAAAGAAATGGGGATCGAAGAAGAGGGAAAGCGAAGGAGCACGAAACTCTAACCCTAGAAACAGTACACGCTCTTCTTCTTATTCTTCTTTGATGTTCTCGTCATCTAGTGCTAAATCGATCTCTCCGGACTCGAATCTGGCTGCTGACGGACACGGGGGTTTTCAAAGTTGAAATGGATTTCAAATTCGAGGGCCCGACTTAAAAGTGAGTTAAAAAAAAAAATCCTTTCTTTATTTTCTCTGTCATATGCCATCATATGCTATTGGTTCTTCTCTACTTATGTTGATGATCTATGATTGATGGGTGTTTCAACACCAAGATATGCGCTTTTTTTTTTTACAGTTTTTTTTTTGTTCATATTATCTCAATTAATCAGTTGCAAGTGCAATGCAAATCTCTTTTTTCTTTCACGACTGAACTATAGACTTCTTTTTTTTGTTTATTAGCGAAATAGCGGAATTGAAATTTTATTAAAAAAAGGAATCGTTGGCAAACAAAACCAAATGTTGACCCAAATAGGGTGAGCGTTCGGTTTCCGAATTAGCCTAAACCGAACAAACCGAAATTCTAAGATTCAAAGCCAAAACTGAAACCGAACCGAACCGAATAGTGAATTCGGTTTATTCGGTTTGTTCTGTTGGAATTAATGGGTCGGACCCAAATTTCGGATCATGGTTAAATTATATTAAAAAGTATAATTTTTATACACACATTTGTTGAATTTCAAAGTTATTCATAAAGTTGAGCTAGTTATTAAATTATCAAAGTTGTAATTCAAAACACATACAAAGGAAAGATTACATAAAAAAAATGTATACACACTTTGCTACAATCAATCCTCTAGGCAATTAAAGAAGGAAAGGTTTACATAAAAAGAGTAACATTTTTTAACTTCCTTTTGCTTTTACCTGTATCTTTGGCATATGCCAACTTTCTTGTCCCGGGTGTATAGCTGCTTTGGCTTTGGCTCAAGTTGCATCAAGATCCGTTAGCATAACATATATAAAGTAATCATTTTGTAATTACTCAAAATCTAAGTGCACATTGGGCCATTTCTGTGTACATATATATTTGTGTATACTATGAATAAAAAACACATCAGATCCTATATCAGTTATATGTCTTCTGTTGTTGATTTGACGGAAATTCATACAAGTATTCAACAAATTCAACCATAGAAGTTGATTATAATAGCAAGTAAACTTGCAACTTGCAAGCAATATTGCGTAAGCACGAGCAATGAAGCAATGAAAATTGCTAAGAAAGCAAAGCTCCCATTTCACAACAGAGTTGTCGTGAGAGCAAAGCTTTTGAAATCAGAATGTTGATGATGAAACTCCTTGGGGTGACAAAAACATTGTTGCTTAAAGCAATATTTGACCATCATTCATCGATTTGCTTCCAGGAACCAACAAGTTCAGATGAATCACTGGAACGCTAAATTGTCACCTCTTTGATGTTGGACAAAACATGGACTTTGGCACTCGTTGATGCTCCTATTGTTGATTGCTACACTGCTACACTGTGTTTGCCATTGATTATCTAAGAACGGAACAGTTTTATGGGAGGACTGAACTTTGATTCACAATTACAAACTCGCTTGTACAAAAGAGAGCCTAGGAACAAAACCTAGGAAAAACAATCTAAGTACAATTGTTTAGTTTTGATTCTGGGGGGTGATGGTAGAGGCTTGGGAAAGTGCTATCAACTCTGCCTTACTCCTTGGACGATCGAATGCAACCTCGGCTCTGGCAAAGAAATGCTCTCTCTGCTCGGATGTGTACCTCTGTGTATCTCCCTCTGTGTGTGTCTCCGTCTGTCTGCAAAGGAATAACCCCTTGCTATTTATAGGAATTCGTGATGAGTGAGGTCTATCGCCACGTGGCTAATTTTGGGTCACATCTTTGTAACTGCGCCTTGAGAAGTGGGAAGTTGGGGATTGGTTAAGATTGATTTTGATTTGTTTGTTGCAATAAATCCGAACTGTTATGATCTGTATGTTGCAATAAATCTGAACTGTTAAGACTCAGTCAGCTTCTGCCACGTGTTTCAACTGCTACTCTGTGGCAAGCCGCATGAAGGATGCATCCTGACTGAGCCACATGAAGGACTGTCCCATAACCGAGCCGCATGAAGGAGGTCTCATGACCGTGTCGCATGGAGAACGCCTCATAACCAAACCGCATGAGATTGGTCTCATGACCGAGCCGTATGAGATTGGTCTCATGACCGAGCCATATGAGTGGCCTCATGACTGAGCCGCATGAGAGTGGTCTCATGACCGAGCCGCATGAGTGGTCTTATGACTGAGTCCCGTGAGAGTGGTCTCATGATCGAGCCGCATGAGAGTGGTCTCATAACCGAGCCGCATGAGAGTGGTCTCATGACCGAGCTGTATGAGAGTGGTCTCATGACCGAGCCACATGAGAGTGGTCTCATGATCGAGCTGTATGAGAGTGGTCTCATGACCGAGCCGCATGAGAGTCGCATAGGCGATCTGCATAATGACTTTTCTTTGGAACTTGTGAACTGTGCCAGATTTCATGACGATTTTCTCGTCTTTTTAGGAGCATGTCACGTCTTGTCTTTATGTCATAGCCATCATGTCTGTCAGAGTAGTTGCCTTTATGTCAGAGCAATTATAGCCAGCTGTATTGGCAGATTTTGAACCGCATAAGGTTCCCTGCTATTTGTGGGCCGCATGAAGCTTCTTGGGTTTTTTGAGCCGCATGAAGTTTCCATGTTGCTTTTGGGCCACATTAAGCTTCCATGTTGCTTTTGGGCCGCATGAAGCTTCCTGAGCCGCCTGAAGCTTCTTGGGTTTTTTTGAGCCGCATGAAGCTTCCATGTTGCTTTTGGGCCGCATGAAGCTTTCATATTGATTTCGAGCCGCATAGCAAATCCCATTCTTTTCCATGCTTCTACTCAACATATTTGCTCCCTGATCTGAGGCTAGTAAAGCACTGCTCTCGATCGTTGTAGGGAGACTTTTGGGACCATCATATTTGCTCTCTGTTTTGAGGCTAGTAAAGCACTGCGCTCTATTGTTTGTTGGGAGACTCTTGAGAACCACTATGTCCGTTTGTCGCCAGGGGCTGGACACGGACGGTTCTGTACAACTTTCCATCGAAGGCCCGCTTAACAGTTAGCAGGACTCTCTGATGGTCAGAGGTTGGGACAGCTGACTGAGCTCGACGAGCCCGCGCTGTCCTAGACTTCTTCGCTCTAGCACCCGAGGGTGCGTAGTAGGAAGAGTCCAAGTTGGAAGGAGGGAAGGGAAGTTGGTGCCCTTTTCAAAGGAGGCAAGGGGGCTCTATTTATAGAATGGAGTGAGCCCTTTCTTCTTCTCCTTTCCGATGTGGGACTAAAAGCGATATTTTCCATGCTTCTACACAATGCTACACACTCTCATATCCTGTGCGTATGAACCCTTCTGTCAATGCCAAAGTGTAAAAACATTGAGTTTATATAAGGGAGCCGACCGCCTACCAATAATAACAATATGGATGGATAACCAAGGAATAACACCCAGACGGCTACGATAGTAACTCCCTATTAAATAGGACAACTAGCCAACTACGAAGCTGAACCGCTTCATAGCAGCAAATAAACAACAAAAATTTGCTAAACAACAACTTGCAGAACCCGCATAACCGCATGACATGTTGAACGGCATGAAGCGAGCGACGCCGACTGAACCCACGATTACGTTATGAAAACTGTATTTAAGTCAACATAATTCTAAAATAATTATGGCCATTCAAAATGAATCAACAAACCAGAATAAATATTTAAAATCACTTAACCCAGGTCCGACATCATGTCGTCGACATACCAATGGCATACCAATAGTATGTCGACGGTATGCTTAATGAGAACACACTTTCGTCCAAAAGTTACTACACTTTAAACATGAAGTCACTAAGATGTGGTACTTGCCTTGTGGTCTCTCTCCCTCTCCCTCTCTCTCTCTCTCTGGGGCCCACATCTTGTGTTGTAATACCACCATCCATGGTAGGTATTGTATGTGGTACTTGTTTCTAAAACCTTCTAGACTAGGAGAGTCTTCCATAAGTCTAAGATTGGCTTGCATCTGGCCATAAATTTATCAAGCCCCATTTTCTAAACTTGGATGAAAAACATGTGGATCAAACCAACAACAATATTTTAGATATATGTGTCAATGAATATGTTCTATCACCAGGCACTCCCACCTGCCAAGTTCTAATTTTATTGCTTAGGTCAGGAGCCCAACATGCTTTATTAAAGAAAATAGAGTTCATAAGTTGTGTGATCCATCCTCACTACAAGATTTGTAATACAAATAATTTGAGGTAATTAACTTTTTGCTAGAAAGAGTGTGAGATGATTAGTTATTCATGAGAAAGAACCAAAATATCTATCCTCCAAGAACTACACTATCAGGAAAAATATTAAGATAATTCGTTCCAAATCATTCCATTTTTGATCTCTTGCAACCTGGGGACAACATCTCTCATCACAAGTCTTTCGTTTGGCACGTCCTTCGAACAATGTAAGCCCACCTCTATGATAGATGAGAGGCATCTATGCAAAATGTTCACTCCGTTTGAATGTTGCTGCAGGTTGGTAAAATCTATTCTAAGGATATTGCAGTCTACAATCTCCAACACAGAAGCGGGATACGCATTGCATACCCATTGCCTCAGATTTAATTTCCCACTGAACATTATGTCGAGTGGATTCTTTCCTGTGACTAATTCAAGCAATAGAATTCCAAAGCTGTAGACGTCTCCCCTTGTTGTAGTTAATCCAGTTGACCCGTACTCTGTCGCACATATTGTAGTTAGCGACACAGTAAATTAGCATAGAGTAACGAGTGTATATTAGAAAATATTGTGTACCTGGAGCCATATAGCCGATGGTGCCTATGTTGTTGGTCGTCCCTATAGACTGGTTGTCAGTAAGCATCAGTTTCGCAATGCCAAAGTCGCTTACGTGTGCTACCATATTTTCGTCCAACAGAATGTTGCTAGGCTTCAGATCACGATGTACTAAGACGTGAGGATGTTGGTGATGAAGGTATTCTAAGCCCATTGACACATCCAACATTATGTTTATCTTTTGAAGTAGGGTCAAGCATTGCTTGTCAGAGTACAACCACTTGTCCAGACTTTGATTCGACATGTACTCAAGAACCAATGCCTTGAAGTCCAAGTTTGAACAAGTACTGATGATTTTCACAAGATTTCTGTGTCGAACCTGGCCTAAAGTACGACATTCTGCATCAAAACTCCTTGAAGCCCCTTCAACTTCTAAATTCAAGACTTTTACTGCAACAACCAACCCATCATCTAGGCTTCCTTTATATACCTTGCCAATGCTACCTCTTCCCAGTAACTTGACTTCGTTGAAGTTGTCGGTTGCACGAGCTAGCTCAAAGTATGTAATCCATCTATGGTAATTCAAACACGAAGACTCCTCCTTGGACGAGACCTTAGCCTTCTTTATAATATGTTTGATAAAAAGACTAAAGCAAGCGAGAAGCACCAATGCAGAAGATATAAATGGGAGGGCATATATGATCAATCGCAATTTCGCCCTTGAATTAGATGCCGTGACATTTGCAGGGCAGGGTGGAAATTGTAAGTGAGGTGCTCCACATAGTGCTCGATTTCCCACCAAAGATGTGATGTTGACATTGGAGAATACTTTGCCCTCTGGTATTTCTCCTTCCAACATGTTAAAAGAGAGGTCTAAACTATTAACATATGATAGGTTTGAGAATGACTTGGGTATGACACCAGAGAGAAAATTATGCGAAAGATTTAGATATTTGACGCTGAATAATCTACTGAGCTGCTGAGGAATTTGGCCATGGAATGAATTATTTGACAAATCTAAATATGTAATACTTTGGAGTTCCCCAAGTGCACTAGAGATGTCACCTGACAGTCGATTACTCCAAAGATCAATGTAGTCTATGCCCTTCAATTTTGCAATCTGCGGAGAAAGTAAGCCCTCAAGTCTGTTTTGATATAGGTTCAAAGTAATGAGTCCAGGTAGGCTCCATATGCTCAAGGGAATGGTTGACGATAACTTATTCACAGCTAATTCAAGGACTTGTAGCCCACTAATGTTACCTATAGAATCTGGTATCTGACCCGAGAGTTCATTAACTCCAAGGCTGATTCTTGACAATCTAGTCATTAGGCCGATATCTGATGGTATCGATCCTGTAAATCTATTAGCACCCAGATACATCTCCTGGAGATTCGTCAGCCTCAAAAGTGTTGTTGGAATCTTTCCCCTCATCTCATTACTCGACAGAGCTAGAGAAATCAGGCTGCTCAAATTCCCTAGTGCTGCAGGGATGCTTCCTTTGATGTAGTTCTGGGAGACTTGAAAATAGTTAAGATTCATCGATAGATTTCCACAGGCATCTGGAAGAGGACCTTCAAATTGATTATCCAACACTTCAATAGTATTTAGATACCTACAATTGGTAACAGATGCGATGAAATCCAGCCCTCCTGATAGAGCATTCTTTGACATGAGCAACCTCTGAAGGAATGGCATCGACTTGCCAAGTGTAGCCGGCACCGGCCCGGTGAGATTGTTAATCGAAACTTCAAGATGGATCATGTTAGAAGCATTGCATAATGAAATTGGTATTGAACCTGCAATACCATTATCATGCAAGTAAAGATACTGCAGATTCACTAGATTCCCCATCTCCTTGGGAATTTCGCCTTCCAAGTCATTAAACCCCAAAAAGAGGTATCGGAGCTTCGTGAGGTTGCCTATCGAAGCCGGGATGGCTCCGGTGAATTGATTTTTTCCCAGGGACAAATGCACAAGCTCCGATAGGTTCCCGAGTGAGGATGATACACTTCCGGTTAGCTTATTTATATTGAGGTAGATCCGTCGGAGCGTCGAACATCGGACGAGGTCCGCCGGGATGCGGCCGGTCAGCGAGTTGTCGGTGATCGATACGTCTCGTATTCGGGGGAGCAGAGTACCGGCGTGGGGAGGGAGCCGGAGAGGTTGTTATGGGACAAGTCGATGGAGACGAGCGAGGACATGTTGAATATCGATTGAGGGATAGGACCGGAGAGGAGGTTCCGGCCGAGGAGGAGCGTCGCGAGCCGGGGAAGCCCACCCAGGGCGTCGGGGGATGGCGCCGGAGAGGGAGTTGTCGGAAAGGTCGATGGAGTAGAGGAAGGAGAGGTTGGAGAGGTGGGGGAGATGGTGCCTTGTATGGAGAAGCTGCTGAGATTGAGAGAGACGACCCTCGGCGGATATTGTCGGCTGCACCCGACACCAAGCCAGGTGCAGAAGGAGGCGTCCGTGGTCCAGTTTGCTGCGATGAGGCCGGAGGCGTCGCTGCTGCTGGCTTGAGAGCGAGCAGCGACGACAGTTCGGTGGAGTTGTGCACTGAGACTGCCGCCGATGCTGCTGGATGTGGCATGAACGGAACAAGAAGCAGTAGCAGTAGGTATTGGTTGCTTGAGATAGAAATGCATGCACTTCCATGTCTCTGTATCTATATATTTTTTGATGCAGGTAGGTAGGGATCTATAGTTTCATATATTCATAGGCTTAGAAGCTGCTGCTTATTAGTTTATATTTAATGCTATTTGTCCTATTAGTTTGTCCTAATTCTCATTATTGCTGTTTTAGTATTTGTATAAGACATAACCAGTAAGCTAATCTTTGTACTGTTAATTTAATGTATGTTTGGACTTTGAACTGTTGGCACTTGGCACACAGCATAATTCTATTTGTGCTGATTCTATTTATCGCTGCCGTTTTGGTATATATGTAGCTAACTGCGACAATGAAAATGCTACACACATTAAGCTAATGGCGATAATAAAAAGGCTACAACTAAGAAGTTAATTATTTGTTAATATTTAATGCATGTTTTGAGTTTTTGGTGGCAGTTGGCACGCAACATTCTGCCGTTCGTTTTTGTATGTGAGCCACACAATATTTCATTTTGAGATAAATTCTTGTGAATAAGTACCCCCACATTCAAGATATAAATAATAAAAGATGTCAAAAAATGCAAAAGTATAACTCTCCGATAACGCGGAAAGATAAAATCTAACAAAACAATTACTTATCAACTAGAAGCTATCAAAGTTGTGGATTGGGCCATGTCAAATATTTAAAGTATCCTTAATTTACAGATGAACACCCAGCCCAAAAGTTCATCCTAATATATACATGAAAAAGTATCGAAGTAATGCTAAGTAGACATCCGAGTGAACTCCACTATTACTTAGACAACATGAACTTCTTTACCTTTGAGCATTGTGGTATTTCACCAACTGAACTTTTTTTTACCTTCGAGCATCGAGTATTGGGCTGTGTTTGATTGGGTTTTTTTTCCATGAAAAATATTTCCATCACAAATTTTCCACCAATTGTATGTTTGATAGCTTATATTTTCCATGGAATTATTTTCCAAAAAACTATCATTTTCCATATTTTCTTCTAAAATGGTGGAAATGAAACTTGCCTAACCCATAGGAAAATATCATTTTCCATGGAAAATAAATATTTCCGTGGAAAATAATGACAACCAAACCCTCAAATTAAGTTTTCTATGGAATTTTTTTCCTAGGAAAATAATTACATGGAATTAATTTCTTTTCCACATATTTCCCACATTGCAATCAAAAGCACCCTAATGGACAAGGATATTAATATCTTTTGTATTTCTTATTGTTTCAAGCTTAGTTTTTCTTAATCTCACTTTGTATTGGAGGTATATACTCTAACCTTCTTTGTTTCATATTAATGAATCTTGTCTGGGATCTTTTTGATCGCATCTTCTCTAAAAGAAAAGAAAAAAGTTTTTATTAAAGAATAGGCTATAGCAACCAACATACCAATAGTCTAATTTATAGGGTGGTTTCCTCCTACGTGGAGGATACATGGAGTACGTCGAGTGTCATCCATGAGATTGAGTTTTCGACATGGCTCATATTAGAGCCAAGTATCAGAGTTTTGGTGGAGTATCAAAGGTACCGGTATACCGATAGCATACCAAAAAGTGCAACAATTGTCCAACAACTTTTGACACATTTAGTGCGTGTACAAATGTTGTCGGCATACTGGTCGTATGTCCGTGTGTGCAGGACAACAATTTGATCATAATCTGATGGTCCAAATTATCTCGAGATTGGGAACGGGTATGTCTTTGCCTGACCTATAAAAATATGGTTGTGTGAGTTTCCACAAAAAGAGAGTAGGCAACTTGCTAGAAGAGAAAAGAGGGAGATCGGAGAGTACGCGGTTGATTTGAGAGAGTTTCATTTGAGGAATGCCACATCATCTGTCTTCTTGATCTCGGTCTTCGGTACCTCGTTGTTTCCCATTGTACTCGGTGTATTTCTTTATTCTATTAGTAGAGCTTTTTGAGTTGGACTCCAATCGTCCTGTGCTTTTCTCTTGCATTGGATTTCAATATAAAAATCGTTTGTGTTTGGGTTGTCTATGGATGTGGTGTTGTGATTGTGTATTTGTAATTTACATCGATTTGGTTTAGTCCTTAGGAGTTCCGTTCGGTCAGAAACAGTTGTGTTCCATGCTCATTCCTACATATTAGTAGTAGCAACTAGAAAGACCCCCAAACTAAAAGTAAATCATGATTCAAGTACTTGCCTTTGGAGAGATGTAATGTTACGGTAGTGAGTTTTTTCGGTAAATTCAGTAAGTGATGGGCAAACGTGGAAGAGATAGACCTCTTTCGGTTAGTCGGGGTACAGGTGTTTTGAATCTTCTTTCGAGCGAGAGGCTCACGCAGGTGCGAAAATGATTTCCTTTCTATTACCGGTGCGCTAGTGCCCACCTATGGTGCTCGACAAGGAAGCAAATCCTTTTTTTTTCAAGCAAGTTTTTTGTTCTTCTATCACTTTCTCTTGTAGTTTTATGCCCTTTTTCAACTTTTCAGTTAAAGTGAGTCTCTGAAGCAAGCCCTAAATGAATAAGAAAAAGCCATTTTCTTTGTTATTTCATCACCTTTTCTTTTGAATAGGGAAGTGTCGGTACGTACTCAAGCAATAAGTACATGAAAGGCAGCCACCCATGCTGTCCAAACCTTTCATTCATTACTGGACTATCCCTTCCATTATTGACTGGCATTGGGTTGATACATGTACTGACATAGACCTACTTATTGATCTATGAAATGTCTGGTATTTAAGACAGTCAGGGTTCACACTTCAATGGAGACATTGAGAATCAAATATCATTTATAAATCCTCAATTGACTGGGAACTATGAATGAATTGACAGACAAAAGGGAGACTCTTCGGCTTAGGCTATCTAAGAGGAGGGATCACACTATGGACACGCTCGCGCTTCAATCAATTAGCTCTTACTATTACTTGAGTACTGCTTGAAAGTCTTTCTTCTATGAATTGACTATATATGTTAGTGGATTGCCTAGAGATAGCATGGAAAAAGCCGCCTCCTTTCTAAGTTTGTGCTCATGTATCCTTGACTATGAAGTTGAACAAGCAGAACGGAATCAGATTTGAACTGAAATCTTGAAGGAGACTTTTTCAACAAATGACAACAATAGCAAAGTCCCCGCTTAAGCTAATAGAAGAATCTCCAAGCCGGTGACACCCATACGGAGCAAAGAATTCTTTTTGCATGCCAACCTAATGACAGAGTGGTCGACAAGAGCCGTCAATAATCGATTGTCTTGTCGGGTCATTCGCTCCTTTTCTAATCACTTGTGTAGACCTTACCCTGCCCGAAGGAAGGCCCGTTTGAAACGTTCATGCCTCATTTGGTTCACAGAAGGGAAATTGATTCCCTTGTGCTTTCCATGGGAATGGGAAAGTAAAATTCTTGTCATATTTCCTTTACGTTGTTTGGTAAAACAAGGAAACCACCTAGGAAAGACCATTTGATTTCCTTTCCAGTGTTTGGTTGGTGCAGGAAAGGAAAGCAAAATAAATCAATGTTCCAATAATGTCCTACCTTTTAAAATAAAAATGACATTATGAAAATCCAAAGGGACCCAACATACGAGGAGTTAATGGTAAAATAAGCAATAACACATGGTTAGTTTTGTCATAATTTATTGTAATAAATGTTGGGAAAGGAGGAGGGAAAATCAATCCCATGGGTCATGAGTGGAACCATATTCCCTCACATTTTTCCTCTTGTTAGGAAATTGATTTCCAAGTTTGTGGTTACCAAACAAAGGTAAGGAACATCTTTCATTTCCTATTCCTTAAATCCGTGAACCAAACGAGACCTCAGTACTCACTATAAAATCAGATTGAGAAAGGGTCAAACTATAGATATACTATAGATCTAGAGTGTAACCCGGTGGATGATATGAAGGTAGAAGCACCGTTGTAGACCCAGCGATAGCATAAATGGATCCAGATCGGCTAGTAGACACCTAAGCCAAAAGATAGAAGGGATGTAGCTGGTGTTCGAGATGTAATAATAACTCTATGGTTGGACCTCATTGATCAAAAGTCTTATCCTGTCAATCTATAAAAAAAACCTATTTTCATATATTTGAGACGGGGAAAAAGTTGCTCGACCTTTCCTCACTAGTGAGAAAGCTCGGTTACTCATTTCAGTGATCGCTACGGAAAGGTAATTGATACATGAGGAGAACAATTAGGAGGTCTCCTAAACCGATTTTGTTTTTCTTAGGCATGTTAATCTAATTCATGGAAAACCCTACTTATCTATTTTCTCTCTCCCAACCACTCAAGAGAGGGGTTCCATCGTCAACCAAAGTTCACTCTTTTTGGTATCCCAACTCAAATGTTCTCATTTACTTCTTATGTTTACAGCAAGCCTCTATCTGAGTGTTGACATTAAATTCCTTACGACAAGCCCGCTCTTGATGTAGAGGAATGGTGGTTTCCTCAACTATATAGCAAGCCCTTCTTCCGAGAAAAGAATAAAAACCATAACTGTGAAGGTTCATGTTAAGTACACAATTATATTCGTTTACACAGTACGATAAAAGACAATTATAGAGAATAGGACTCATTCTTAAGCAAAGACGATCATATTCTTTAACATAACATCAATATAACAATAACATTAGAAAGCTATATAAGCATTTGTCCCATCCGTCAATCGAGAAAAACACATGCGTTACACTAACAAGGAGCGTGCTTCTTTATCCAAAACATAATTATATTTTTAAATGAACCTACATATAAAAGTGGTTTGCTCGTTATTTTTGTTCGTGCATTCTTTCATTCTCCAGCTAATATAGGCATTTGAATGAGATTTGAAGCATATTAATGAGTCAACAGCCTGCCCATGATACTCTCATCTACTTTGCCTTCTTTCTCTTTCTGGGCCTCTCTTTCATAGATCTATTATTCTAGACTTTTTTTAAACACGTTCTCAGGCTATTCAGTGGCTAATCATCAACTTGGCTCACTTTATTTCTTTGCATATTATCTACATATGCCAAGGAGCCACAATATTACCATTCATTCAAGACTGGAACTACTTTTAGGACTAAACCTCAAGCTTTGACTGTAAGGTTACCTGACTTCATGCTATGAGACTGGTTCGAGAGAAAGTAGCTAGCATACCAACTGGAACTCCTACTGCGTGGAAGAAGTAAGGCTCTTCCTTTTGAAATGAATCCCTTATTGGTTGTCGTATGAAGCCTCATGTTCTAAAAGGCGGCCGCCTAGGTGCTAGGCACCGGGTGCCTGCCCGATGTCTGCGGCTTAGGCTCCTATTTAGTCCCCCCGACGCCCGACTATGCATGTTTCAGGGTTTTATGGATTTCTTCGGCAATCTTTAGTAGGTTTTTTGGAATTTTTTTTGAACCGCCTAGATCTAGGCGGCTGCCTAGGCAGACTAGGCGCTAGGCAGTAGCTGCCTGCCCGACTAGCGCCTAATGCTTTTCACAACCTTGTATGAAGCTGTCTCATAAATGAGATAATCAACTTCAGAGTCCTTCCTAGCAGCCTATTCTAGTGTCAAAAAAAAACATTTGCAAGGTCTTTCCACTCATGAATTCCTGCTATTCAAAGCAAGGGTCGGTGAAGCATACCTCGTCCATCCTCTCTATAGCCTATCATGTCGTCTTGGTAAACCTCGAAACAGTAAACAAGTTAATGGCTTGCCTTCTCAGATGCTTTGAGAATTGCCTCTTTGACACTACCAGTTCCAAGCCCTAGTTTTGAATCTAGTCTCAGTATCAAGATTGTACTAGCTAGGCGAAATATCAGATTCACGTCCTAAAAGTGTCTACATCCGATCTTTATACGCTATTTGTCCTGCAAACAATCCATTTTTCAAAAAAATGAAAGTCATAGTGATATGCTACTGTGATTTGTCGAAAAGTTTAGCAGCATTTGTTCACTTGTATGACTCTGAAAACTTCTTTCAAGGGTGGCATCTATTCCCCCATTTGGGACATTTGAAGTAGATTTTGTAACAACCGATTCCAGTACAACAACCAAAGAGCGCACAATGGATTCGAGAGAAGATACTTTTATTTCGAGATGGAAAAATGGGCAATCAGTTTTGGCAGAAAAGCCATTCTTGTAATACTATAATCTCATCTTCTCTAATGAAACTTTCTTATTATAGGTATAGATCACTGCTATAATGATCCTTTCAAGATACTATTCGAGTGTATTCTCTTGTAGCTTATACTTGATACATGTCTCTGATATTATTGATGCAATAGCAGCATATTTTTACACCGTATTTTGATTCCATTGCCCCCACAATTATTTTTGCATACAATTTTTTAATTTAATTTAATTTAAAATTATACTTAAGGTCTGCCTCCACAGTCCAAGGAAAAGAAGATGACTAGACAATTCGCTCCCACAGAGTGGGATGTCTGGCTCCGCTCTCCTCATTGTCTTCATCAGAGTCCCCTTCTTCCTTCCAGTCAACCATTCATTACTATCATCAGAGTTTCCGTCCATCTTCATGTTTTTGAGAGAGTCCCAATAAATTAGTTCTAATGAAAGATTGCTGTACCAAGATTGCAAAGAATAGGATTGAAGTACTCAACAAAAGTTATACGGTGGTTGAATTTATAGTAAGCATCTTTTATGCCTCCAATTAACTTGCTTTGGCTTGAATTAGTCCTCTCACTAATGGTTATCTACTCATTACAGAAGAAGAAAAGAACATGTTAGTTACAATGGACTCTGCTTCATCAATCAAGAAATTTATCTAGCAGGTGAGTTGTCATAATCATCAATTCTATACTTAGTAAGTCAAAATTTTGGAACAGGTTCATTAATATATGCCTTTTATTATTGAGTAATTATTCAATTTAATATGGTCAAATGCAGATCCATCAGGTTAGCTTTATTTGTTCTCAAATGTCTGAATGATCTTCTTTGATTGTCTACCTATTAAGGATTAACTTTGCTTGGGGAAAATAAGAAGAGCAGTGGCCTTTCTATAGCCCTTTACTTCAATGTGTGCAAAGCATGAACATTTGTTACATGAACTTTTTATCATCAATATTGTGGCTTGTTAGATTATCTCTTGTTCATTACCTTGATTGTTTCCTTCTTGACTTTATTCGATGTGTAACATTCAAACTAGCCTCACGTCAAGGTGTGTATGCATGAAAGGAACTCATGCTCAAAGTCATCTCACCAATAATTATCTTCTGATGAATTACTTACCAGTAAAACATATGCCAATCTAAGAAGCATGGACACTAATTGCAGGTGCGGCCAGGGATGTGCACGGATGCGATGCGAGTGCAGATGTGGGTGCGGCCAGGGATGTGCACCGAAACCGATACTGTGAACCTTGATTAGATGTTTTGGTATTAGAAATTTGTTACATTTCTCTTTAGTTGTATGCTCATATCTCAATTAATTCTGACTTGTTATAAATAAAAATCTTGAACGTGGACCATGTCAGTGATTAGCAATTTCCTCTTTCTTTAAAGTGTACAATACTCATACATATAATTAGAAAATTATGATTTTTCTACAAATAATCAAGCCTGGATTTTTCCATAAACGTTACCTGTTTGCATCTCGATTTCTCTTTCTGTTAGAAGGCCTATCGTTGAATTTTTTTATTCGTCATTCTTCTTTACATGCAAAGTGCAAACAAGAACCAGCTCTCTACTATTAACTCTTCAAGCTACTATATTTTGGAGAAGACGTGCGATTTAATTAAAAAATTTCCTGAATATTTAGATGTGGTTGTTAGTGTTGCTCGAAAAACTGATGGGCGACATTGGGGTGATCTATTCTTTGCTGCTGGAAGATCAACCGAGTAGTTGTAGAGAATAATTAAAACATTTTTTTGCTTAAGACATCATTAATTTCCTGACAATTTGGCA
>JANAVB010012200.1:13782885-13865061 GCA_029216955.1 Iris pallida | reverse complement strand
GAAGACACTACAAAAATATTGATTTTTAGCGACAGATTATTCCATCGCTAAAACACCTATTTCCTTCGCTAGTCACTATGAGCAACGGATTAGTGACGGATGCGTGACGTCATTAGAAAAAGTGTCGCTGCCACAAATCCATCGCTAATCCGTCCTACAACGAAGGATTAGCGACGGAATTAGCGACATACCGGAACTAGCAACGTCTAAGCTCCGTCGATCGGCTTGGTGAGGACATAGCGATGGATCCCCGACGGATACTGTGAGCCCATTTTTTGGTACTTTTTGGTATCACACAACTATTAGCGACGAATTTTCTGTTGCTAATCCATTGAGAATTTCCAGGTTTTCGTTGCTGATTCGTCGCTAGTCCGTCGCTAACCAGAGAATTTTTCAGGTTTTCGTCGCCAATCCGTCACTAAGAATGATATTTTTCTAGTTTCAAATTTCCTCCAATACCATCACCGTACAATGTAATACAAATGAACACAAACACAGTACAAATATCAAATACACTACCATAGTACACACATATAATACAAATGAACCCAAACACAAATATATATAAATAGAAACTGCCACAATACCATCATCGTACAATGTATCAAGTCAAGGGTACAAAAATAAACAAGTCAATGGATACACAAATTTTCATACACAAATCGAAACATACCACATCACACATTCTATCCATCACTGCCAGACAAATAACAACAAATCAAAAAACCAAAATTCAACTCGAAAGTGGGGGTGATGGCGGCGGCAGATGTCGGCTTGCCATGTACTACATGTATCGATGATTTGTTGTAGCTTATGAGTATATATATCAAGATCTGTCGGAGCTGGAGTAGACCCAGAAAGGAGCTAAAATAGACGCAACGCTGCAGCAGAAGTGGTAGTAGCAACCATAGAGTGGTAGGAGGACGAGACGCTTAGTACTATCATCTGCCTCTGTAGGCTGTGCAAAATCTGTGTGATCTGCACCAAATTGAGAGGTCTAAACTGATCGTCATTGGCACCCGGCTGTGATGATGCAAGTGGTGGTGGTGAAGGGAGACTCTCAAGTAAATAGATGGCTGTGTTGCCAACGATCCCGTGCCTTACATGATACCACCTTTTCCTCTCCCGATAGCTTGGATCCTAAATCGTTCCTCCCATACGACGTAAGCGGTTGAGTACTCGAAGTCCTCTCACCCCCCCCCCACCCCCACCCACTCGACTCAAGTGTCTCATACTTTCCTAATTATGTACATAAATAAGTTTAGAGGTTGGATCATAGTTTGCAGTATCCAACGATAGTGATCCGATCCTATGTGGCACTGATGTAAAATGGAGAATTTCTATGAGAGTTCTACATATATAAACTCTTACAGAAATTATCCATCTTAATACTGGGCCCCACTTTTAAACCAAATCTTAAAAACTATATTTAATGTTCCCCATCTTAATAATAGGCTGTGTCACGCATGATAGAAATTGAGAACCATTGGAGAGTATTTTGGGTGCAACTTTTATGTAGAAACTCTGCCAACTAAACTAGGATAATTTTTTTTATAATACAATGCCAAATAGGATAGAAACTTAATTTTAGAAACGAAAATGATATTTTGCACGCGGTTTGTATCCGCGGATGTGACCGCCGGCCGACGTGGCGGCCATGTATGCTGATCTTAATGTTTCCTCTCTCTGAATTGATGATTCTAATTGTTGCATTTATGAACCAGTGGAAGTTTGCATTTTTATCTCTTGGTCGTCCAGAGTACCTTCAAGATACGGATATTGTTTCTACCCGGTTTCAGGTGCATTATCTTCTCTCTGTTTGTATTACTTCTTGCTATGTTATGTTCATTCATTTGGCTTCTTCTTCTTCTTTTTTTTTGTAGAGAAGAGCTGTTTTTGGAGCCTGGGAGTAGTATCTTGGATTACAACATCCAGACACTTCTCCAAAAAGGGTCCACACAGTTTATCAGGTAAAATCTCTTACTTTTGATATTGGGCTTATTGGAAAATGAATGACGATGTGTCATTTACATTGAAGTTCCTTTCAATTTAGCTGGATTTGAATGAGGTTTACAGAAGTTTGTCCTCCATGGTTTTTTTTCTTTTCTCTTCAATATATCAGCAATTATTTTGTGTACCTAATTAACCTCAGTACACTAATCCAATGCCAAAATTTGTGGACCTGCAGAACCGTCACACTTGAGAAGCCTGTGAAAATCTGCAACTAGAACATAGGTCTACCCTTTCCTCCATGCATCTACCTCAACTTCAATGCTAGTTACCTTCAGTCTTGACCAATAAAAATGTGGAAATGTACATCTTGAAACAATGAGTAGCAGCAAATGCGCGGCTGGTGGTTCCATGATCCTTTGCTTCGTGATTTGATTGCCATGAACGTTTGTTATAGTTCCTATGGTCGTGCTGTAAACTAACTTGCAGTTCTCCCCTGATGGTTGACTTTATGCCTATTTCATTCAGCATGCTGCCTATATGGTCCTTCGAGGCACAAAGACGTTGCATCTTCGTGTACAGTATCAAATAGTTTAGCATTGAGGATGGCCCAATTTTTAGAGGAACATCCCAAGGTAAAGACATTTTATTTATTCTCTTTTATTCAAAAAGGCAATTGTTGAAGATTAGCATAATATCTCCAAGAGGATCTATAATTAGTTGTCATTTGTTAGACATATTGTTAGATCTGTAATTAGTTGTGATCGTGTAATATATCATATTAGTTAGATATGTTTATCTTCTTACGTTGTACAGAGGCTATTTAAAGCTTTGTATACATGGTATCGATATATGAATGAAAGACACAATTATTATCCACACTTTTAT
Organism: Iris pallida; assembly: GCA_029216955.1. Classification (NCBI taxonomy): domain Eukaryota; kingdom Viridiplantae; phylum Streptophyta; class Magnoliopsida; order Asparagales; family Iridaceae; genus Iris; species Iris pallida. Next base: position 13,862,223 of record JANAVB010012200.1, on the reverse strand, counting down.
ACATGGTATCAAAGCTAATACCGATCCTCTAAATCCTCCATCATCTCCATTACATTCTCACGTATCATGGTAGCTCGTCGAAACACATCCTCTACCCGCCGAACCACCACTGTTACTGGATCGTTTCCTTCCACGCCAACATCTCGTAGCTTTGATGTTGGAGGCTCGTCTGGACATCCTAGAACATGTACCCATTGTGGGGGTACCGGACATACAAAATCCAGGTGCTATGAACTGATCGGATATCCTGAATGGTGGGATCCTGCCAAAGCTCCAACAAAACGCAACTCGAGACCTTCCGCTGCTACTTCTTCTGCTGTTATCGCCAAAGTACCAACACCTGATGCCATGGCTATGCATGTATCATCTTCTAATTCACCAGGTAAGTCTTTTAGTGCTCTTGCTCCTATTAACTCATGTACATGGATTATTGATTCTGGGTCGACCGATCACATGTCCTTTGATGCTACTTCCATTGCTAATGTGAAATCCTCTGAAACACCTTTCGTGTCTACCGCTAATGGTACGTCTGCTACCGTTCTCGGGGAAGGTTCTCTCCCGTTTTTCGAATAATCTCCACTTAGATTCCGTACTTGTAGTTCCCTCTCTTAATTTTAATCTACTTTCGGTATCTCAAATTACATCTTCTTTAAACTGTGTTGTGATTTTTGGCCCTGATTCTTGTTGTTTTAAGGATATCAAGACTCGGAAGACGATTGGTTGTGGTACTAGACGAGGGAAGCTATATTATCTCGATGTTACACCCTCAAGTTCAAGTGCATTGGCTCAGTCGTTCTCGGTTAAAAGTTCAACATCAACTTCTATGATTTGGTTGTGGCACAAGCGTTTTGGCCATGCTTCTTTTGGCTACTTAAAGCTTTTATTTCCCAAGTTATTTTCTGACGTATCTCCTTCATTGTTTAAATGTGAGGTTTGTGCTATGGCAAAGAGCCATCGTGTCCCTTTTCCACTAAGTTTGAACAAAAGTCCTTTGCCATTTATGCTTGTCCATTCTGATGTCTGGGGACCAGCGAAAGTTCCAACATTAAATGGTGCGCGCTGGTTTGTATCTTTTATTGATCATAGTCGTATGACTTGGGTATGCTTGATGAAAACAAAGCAGGAGGTTTGTTTCCAATTTAAATAGTTCTACATGATGATTGCTACACAATAAGACTTCCATCCAAGTGCTGCGTACCGACAATGGCGGAGATTTGTCAATCGTGAACTACAAAATTTTCTACAAAGTCATGGTATAGTTCATCAAACAACATGCCCATATTCTCCCCAACAAAATGGGGTTGTGGAAAGAAAAAACCGACAACTCCTCGAGATGGTTCGTGCTACCTTATTGGAAGCTCATATGCCCTTTAAATATTGGGGTGAATCTCTTACTGCAGCATGCTACTTGATAAACCGTATCCCTTCCCGTAGCTTAGATTTCCATACATCACTTGAAACTCTATACCACCACTTGACCGCACCATTACTCCCGAACCTACCTCCTAAAATATTTGGCTGCACAACCTTTGTACACATTCCTCCTCATGCCCGCCATAAACTCCAACCCCGTGCTCTACGCTGCATCTTTGTTGGTTATGGCCTTCATCAAAAGGGTACAGATGTTACCACCCACCAACACGCAAACTGTATGTCACCATGGATGTCCAATTTCATGAACATCAGATGTATTTCACTCCAAGTCAGGGGGAGAAAGGTGAACCTGATTTAGACTTGCAGTGTTCTAGACACCATAATACCGAGAGTAGCTCAGTTTTCAACTGTGAACCTGAGTCTGCTCCTCTTGAAGCACTTGAAGCAGTGACACCACTTGATTCAGCAGAACCAACAGTACCTCACGCTAGGTTCAGGTCACATGAAGAAGAGAAGAAGACCACTTGCACATAAAACAGCAGCATCACATGAAGAAGTCGAACCAGCAGCAGCACTTAAAGAAGACAGACCACTTGCACATGAAACAGCAGTATCACATGAAGAAGTCGAACCAGCAGCAGCACTTGAGCTTCCACCCGATAATATGGCTGACCAAACTGTACCACAATACCAATCGTCTCCGCTTGATGTTCTTTCCCATCATGAGTCATCATCATCTACTGAGTCTCAGGTAAACCATGAACCCTCCATTCGAGTACTTCCTAATCGTACCACTAGAGGTGTTCCTAGAGTTGATTATAAACCATTCCTTACATCTATGCCTAAATATCCCTTGAATCATTATGTATCTTACAATAGGTTATCAAAGACCTCTAAATCATTTGTGAATCAATTATCTGCTGTACATGTACCTAATAGTGTGCAGGAAGCCCTGAAAGAACCCAGGTGGAAAGAAGCAATGAACGAGGAGATGAACTCCCTTAAAAGAAATGGAACATGGGAAGTGGTTGATTTGCCTTCTGGAAAAAAACCTGTTGGCTGTCGTTGGGTTTACACAATTAAATACAAAGCGGATGGTGAGATTGAAAGATTTAAAGCTCGACTTGTGGCTAAGGGATACAGTCAGACATATGGGATCGATTATGCAGAAACTTTCGCACTAGTAGCCAAAATCAATACGGTACGTATCCTTCTATCATTGGCAGTGAATCTGAATTGGCCATTACATCAATTTGATGTAAAGAATGCCTTTCTGCACGGGAATCTTCAAGAAGAAGTATACATGGAGCTGCCTCCAGGATGTCGTTTACAAGTTGAAGGCAGTAAACAAGTCTGTCGATTACGTAAATCATTGTATGGTTTAAAGCAGTCCCCAAGAGCCTGGTTCGGGAGATTTACAAGCTCTATGAAGACATTCGGTTATCGACAGAGCAGTTCAGATCATACTCTTTTCATAAAGCACAATGGAAGCATGCTCACTATACTTATTATATATGTCGACGATATGATTGTGACAGGAAATGATGCTGCTGAAAGAAAGGCCTTGCAAAGTTATCTTTCTCAGGAATTTGAAATGAAAGATCTTGGTTCTTTGAGGTACTTTCTCGGAATTGAGGTGCTAAGGTCTAAAAGGGGTATATTCTTATCACAACGAAAATACACTCTAGATTTGCTAAAGGAAGTAGGCATGTTAGCTTGCAAACCAAGTGATACACCTGCGGCAGAAAATATAAAATTGAGCTCTTTTCTAGACCAGGTTCCTGCAAATAAAGAAAGATATCAAAGATTGGTGGGACGGTTGATGTATCTTGCCCATACAAGACCTGATTTAGCATACTCTCTTGGCATTGTTAGTCAATTCATGCACTCTCCTAGGGAAGAACATATGAATGCATTAACACGTATCTTACAATATTTGAAGTCTTCTCCAGGAAAAGGAATTATGTTCACAAAGGGTGATACTCTATCCGTTGAAGGCTATACCGATGCGGATTGGGCTGGCTCAAGTGATGATAGACGTTCCACCGCAGGATACTTAACTTTTGTTGGGGGAAATCTTGTTACATGGCGAAGCAAAAAACAAGGAGTGGTGGCTCGCTCTAGTGCAGAAGCAGAGTATAGAGGTATGGCTAATGGAGTGTGTGAGCTTTTATGGATTCGAAATCTGCTGCAGGAACTCAAGATTTCCTTTGTTACTCCTATGAAGTTATTCTGTGATAACAAGGCAGCGTGTGACATAGCTCATAACCCCGTTCAACACGATCGAACCAAACATGTGGAGATTGACAGACATTTCATTAAAGAGCAACTAGAAGCAAAAGTTATCGAAGTTCCTTATGTCCGGTCACAAGATCAACTAGCCGATATTCTCACTAAGGCAGTAACAAGTAAAGCCCTTCATGGAGTCTTAGACAAGTTGGGAATGCAAGACATCTATTCACCAACTTGAGGGGGAGTGTTGAAGATTAGCATAATATCTCCAAGAGGATCTATAATTAGTTGTCATTTGTTAGACATATTGTTAGATCTGTAATTAGTTGTGATCGTGTAATATATCATATTAGTTAGATATGTTTATCTTCTTACGTTGTACAGAGGCTATTTAAAGCTTTGTATACATGGTATGGGATATATGAATGAAAGACACAATTATTATCCACACTTTTATACAGCAATTGCCTAGGAAAGATTGTTTGCAAGTATTTGTCCACAATCTCATGTAGTGGGGTGAAAGGAGTAAGAGTTAATTAACCCCTTATTTCCTCCATCTTTCTCTAGTAAATGAATGGTCCGAAGACTTTCTTATCTCTTGTCAACATCATGACTTGAAATGAACATTAGCTATTTGATAATAGCTTAGGATCATTCTATTGCTTTCTCATACTTCCCTAAAGGCTCATCTAGACTATTTGCAACGTTGTTTCCTTACATGATCGATGAACCTGTTTTCCTTTACTCATGCACATGGAGAGGATATGAGGGATCTTCATTGTCATGCCAACTAAGATCTTGCAAAATAGATGAACACCCCTATGGTTGTCCATCAATCTCCAACTGTTACATGATACCATAATCTTAAATTATTATTTTTTTTCCATATCTTAGTCTTTTCTGATCATGTTCTTGAATTAACATGACAAGACATGCTGCAAATTTTTAGTAGTAGTCTGGGAGTATGATATTTGACATTAGCTTAAAGATTTCTGTATCTAGGAAACTAACATGACATGATGCAAACTTTTAGTAGTAGTTGGGGATTATGTAGCTAAGTGGATTGCCTACTTTGTGCTTGCTTTTCAGGAAAGTATCTTGTTGTATAACTGACAATAAAGCTGCAATACTGGTAGTGTTTTCGGCCTTCACATATACAAGTGAGTTCTTGAATGTCGCTTTTTTCAGAGCAAGAGATTGTTATTCCAGGATGCATAGCGACCTATGGAAATTACTGAAGTTGGACTAGTACGACTACTTTAAATTCTTGATCATTCTTGTTTGCACCCTTTAAGAGATGTGCAACAGTATGAAACGATAGATTTGCCAAAATAAATAAGAAGGGTTTGAAACACACATGTTACGGTACTTCTTTATATCATCATCAAGGACTACAGCTAATGTTCTAGTTGAAGTTGGTGAATGGACGTGCAATCTTTTGATAGCTGAAGTACATTTTGTCTGGTATAGAAAAGATGTTTAGCTACTTAATTAGTTGACTAGTTCTCCATAATAGTGCAAAGATTGCAAAACAAGTTCTCTCTAGGGATGAACTTGTACACACTATTGACCAGATTAAACAAACTTTTCTAATGCGCATATTCGGTCAGGTACAAGAACAGCTTATTTATTTCAGAGTAAGTTCTTGACAACTGAAACATATTGACAACAGCTTCTAATTCTTAGCTTTACATAATCCACCCATAAAAGATTATCTATTTTCCGGTGCTGGCTTAAGTGTGTACTCTAATGCTGTACATAATTTAACTAGGCCCAATCAACTTTAGATATTGTAGACGTATATACATTATTTCCAGTTTGTTGAATTACTTATTACAGCCTGACTAAACTTTAGATATTGTGTTACGGCTTTGTGGGTCATTATAATAGATTGCCCTTTTTCTTACAGATTGCTACGGACTCAGCTCACCGTTCAACAGTCCTTCAAGGAGGTGATACCTAGGGGTGAGCAAATACCGACCGATACCGAAAGACCGACCGAATATCGATTAAAAATATTTCGAAAAATCGAACCAAAATTATGTACCGATACTGAATTGCCGAACCGACTAAACTATGGTATAATGGTAGTGGTAGCGGTTTAAGTGTAATACCATACCGAAAATACCGAACCGAACCGATCATATATATATATATATATATATATATATATATATTTATATTTATATATATATATATATATATATATATATATATATATATATATATATATATATATATATATATACTTTTTTTTAGAATGTCGTTCTTGATTAATTTTATACTAATCTTTATATTTATTTTTGTTTTATTCAATTTCTTAGAACTTAGAATGTATTTTAGTGTACTTGAAGTTATGTTAAGAACGCTAAGAATTGAATTTTGATCTTTTGAATTTATGTTTTTGTGTTCTCTTAGAATTTTGAAGTGAATTTTGAGTACTTAAACTTATACTAAAGGTTAAACTTAGTTACCACGTTTGATCATTTGAGCTCATATTTAGATGTTTGCGACTTGTTACATATTGTTATAATAATTTTGATTAATTGTTTGATTGGTGGAGACTTGACTTTGAAATTTAATGCTTCAAAAAAGTAAAAAGAACATTATAGGTTAAGAAGTTCTACAATATTACGTGCATTGATTGATTAAATGTTAACTGGTAAAATACCGATACCGAACAATAACCGACCGAATACCGATTTAGCAGAAACCGAAAAAACCGATCCTAAATGGTACGATATTGGTATTGATTTTTTAAATACCGATTTAAAAGTACCAAAAATTCGACCAAATACCGACCGATTATACCGATGCTCACCCCTAATGATACCAAGGAGGCTGTCTACTCTCCACCATCAGAGGCAGGGTTGTTGCTTAGTTTCTATCTTTATGATTTTGAGAACACTATAAGCATTTCATGATACTTATCCTTCTTTTTCATGTCAGAGAGGAGCAGTTATTACCGGAACCTAGCAACAGTCACGACGCCATCCTCTACCTAGCAACAAGTAAAGGAAAAGATCTACGTAGCCTTCAAGACTTCTACTGATTGCAGAAAGTTTTGTAATGCGCATGTGCACATGTCCACTCTTGTACTTGTGTAACATTTGTAATTATGAGAAATGCAGTATCTATTGGGGGACCATTATTGGTTGCCCTCAGCTTATTGTGAGATGTAGTATTCATGGAACTTAAATGTTGTATTGAACTTGCATACATTTGTATTGGGCATGTAAACTTAACTTTTTGTTGGATTGAAATATTGCTCTTGAACTTATAATGTTAATTCGAGTGTGGTTTAATTACTCGTCATTGGAAAAATAGTTGAAAACATGCTCATGGTAAAAATATTCAAATTATGCTATTGATATTTGTTTACACACTCATGGTATTAATACAATATTATGTAAGACATTTTGACTTCATTGGTCTATGCAGATTTATTTTATCCATTTTGGGTGTACTTATACTATTAATATTTGTTTACTTTCTTTTATATTATAATCAATTTTAGTTTATAAAATCTTTAGAGGGTTAAAAATTGTTTATTTACATATATTAATCTATATTATTGGTATGGTATTTTTAAGAATCGGGGCAATTGATAGGAACACATTTCTACCATTCCAATACTGGAATACATTATATTCGTTCCAGTATGAATGCAAAAATTAATTTGAACTATTCTTTGTTAGGAACACTTTATTGGTGTTCCAACACTGACACACATATAACGTGTTCCAAAAATCATCCTTTGGAACCCTTTATTAGGAACGCTTTGTAGGTATTCCAACACTGGCACGCATATGTGCATATGTTAAAAACAACAATTCTATGTATGTGTTTAGAATTCCAAGTTTGATAATTTAATAACTAGTCCAACTTTGTGCTTAACTTTGAAATTCAACATGTGTGTATAAAAAATATAATTTTTAATATGATTTAACCACGATCTCAACTTTGGGTCCGACCCATTAATTCCAACCGAACAAACCAAAATTATTATTCAGTTAGGTTCGGTTTCGGTTTTGGCTAATTTAGTTCATTTTCGGTTTTTAATTTTTTAGAATTTCAGTTTGTTCGGTTTTGGCTAATTCGGTAGGGGTTGAAATCGAATAGTCTGAACGCTCACCCATAGTTTAATGGAACCGATGACCCGATTTCTTTGTTGAATAAAGTTTTATCCATCTCTCCTACATTGGTTAGATAGAATTCAATAATTTAGAGAGACCCAAATACTTGAAAATATTTATCATCAATTTTTGTAAAAAAACATACCGAATAAAGTTCAAATGTTCGTAGGAGAATCACGAATTTGGATTTGAGTGGACTTGGACCACAACTTCAAAGGATTTCATTTTGGGATTTTGGGAGAGAAAAATTAAGAAGAAGAGGATTTTTTTTTTTTTGACTTTATATAGGTGGAAGTGACAGCCATAAGTAAAAAAATTTAGTGGCAAATTTGTAAATAAAAAATAAATTTGAGCTAGTTCTAAATAATTTTGGATGTGCCTAGGGATGACAATATCCCCCCGAATCCGACAGGGAATCGATTTTTTTATCCAATAGTGACAGGTTTGGAGATTTAAAAATGAGGATGGAGACGGGGATTAAAAAATCTCCGATCAGGTCCAGGGACGGGTATAGATATAGTACTTTTTGTCCCGATAAATTTTCGACTCCAATTATTTATACCCATATCTATATGTGCAACCCGTTGAAAATGACATAATCTCTTGATCTATCTAGTAGTATACATATTTATTTTATGAAAACCATTATTAACATGTTTTATAATTTTTTTGAATGAAAATAATTTTTTAAGCTTATTATGCATATAAAAATTGTTAACTGAACGGGAGACGGAGACTAGAAAATATGGCGCCAAAAGTGCTAACGATATTGTGGCCCATAAACGAAATGAGGGGTCCACCGACTTCAACAAATATTGCCAATTAAGCCCGCGACGAAGAGAAGCGCCCCTTTTCAAAATGGCAGGTGAGTCTTCTCCCTCGAAAAGAAATGGGGATCGAAGAAGAGGGAAAGCGAAGGAGCACGAAACTCTAACCCTAGAAACAGTACACGCTCTTCTTCTTATTCTTCTTTGATGTTCTCGTCATCTAGTGCTAAATCGATCTCTCCGGACTCGAATCTGGCTGCTGACGGACACGGGGGTTTTCAAAGTTGAAATGGATTTCAAATTCGAGGGCCCGACTTAAAAGTGAGTTAAAAAAAAAAATCCTTTCTTTATTTTCTCTGTCATATGCCATCATATGCTATTGGTTCTTCTCTACTTATGTTGATGATCTATGATTGATGGGTGTTTCAACACCAAGATATGCGCTTTTTTTTTTTACAGTTTTTTTTTTGTTCATATTATCTCAATTAATCAGTTGCAAGTGCAATGCAAATCTCTTTTTTCTTTCACGACTGAACTATAGACTTCTTTTTTTTGTTTATTAGCGAAATAGCGGAATTGAAATTTTATTAAAAAAAGGAATCGTTGGCAAACAAAACCAAATGTTGACCCAAATAGGGTGAGCGTTCGGTTTCCGAATTAGCCTAAACCGAACAAACCGAAATTCTAAGATTCAAAGCCAAAACTGAAACCGAACCGAACCGAATAGTGAATTCGGTTTATTCGGTTTGTTCTGTTGGAATTAATGGGTCGGACCCAAATTTCGGATCATGGTTAAATTATATTAAAAAGTATAATTTTTATACACACATTTGTTGAATTTCAAAGTTATTCATAAAGTTGAGCTAGTTATTAAATTATCAAAGTTGTAATTCAAAACACATACAAAGGAAAGATTACATAAAAAAAATGTATACACACTTTGCTACAATCAATCCTCTAGGCAATTAAAGAAGGAAAGGTTTACATAAAAAGAGTAACATTTTTTAACTTCCTTTTGCTTTTACCTGTATCTTTGGCATATGCCAACTTTCTTGTCCCGGGTGTATAGCTGCTTTGGCTTTGGCTCAAGTTGCATCAAGATCCGTTAGCATAACATATATAAAGTAATCATTTTGTAATTACTCAAAATCTAAGTGCACATTGGGCCATTTCTGTGTACATATATATTTGTGTATACTATGAATAAAAAACACATCAGATCCTATATCAGTTATATGTCTTCTGTTGTTGATTTGACGGAAATTCATACAAGTATTCAACAAATTCAACCATAGAAGTTGATTATAATAGCAAGTAAACTTGCAACTTGCAAGCAATATTGCGTAAGCACGAGCAATGAAGCAATGAAAATTGCTAAGAAAGCAAAGCTCCCATTTCACAACAGAGTTGTCGTGAGAGCAAAGCTTTTGAAATCAGAATGTTGATGATGAAACTCCTTGGGGTGACAAAAACATTGTTGCTTAAAGCAATATTTGACCATCATTCATCGATTTGCTTCCAGGAACCAACAAGTTCAGATGAATCACTGGAACGCTAAATTGTCACCTCTTTGATGTTGGACAAAACATGGACTTTGGCACTCGTTGATGCTCCTATTGTTGATTGCTACACTGCTACACTGTGTTTGCCATTGATTATCTAAGAACGGAACAGTTTTATGGGAGGACTGAACTTTGATTCACAATTACAAACTCGCTTGTACAAAAGAGAGCCTAGGAACAAAACCTAGGAAAAACAATCTAAGTACAATTGTTTAGTTTTGATTCTGGGGGGTGATGGTAGAGGCTTGGGAAAGTGCTATCAACTCTGCCTTACTCCTTGGACGATCGAATGCAACCTCGGCTCTGGCAAAGAAATGCTCTCTCTGCTCGGATGTGTACCTCTGTGTATCTCCCTCTGTGTGTGTCTCCGTCTGTCTGCAAAGGAATAACCCCTTGCTATTTATAGGAATTCGTGATGAGTGAGGTCTATCGCCACGTGGCTAATTTTGGGTCACATCTTTGTAACTGCGCCTTGAGAAGTGGGAAGTTGGGGATTGGTTAAGATTGATTTTGATTTGTTTGTTGCAATAAATCCGAACTGTTATGATCTGTATGTTGCAATAAATCTGAACTGTTAAGACTCAGTCAGCTTCTGCCACGTGTTTCAACTGCTACTCTGTGGCAAGCCGCATGAAGGATGCATCCTGACTGAGCCACATGAAGGACTGTCCCATAACCGAGCCGCATGAAGGAGGTCTCATGACCGTGTCGCATGGAGAACGCCTCATAACCAAACCGCATGAGATTGGTCTCATGACCGAGCCGTATGAGATTGGTCTCATGACCGAGCCATATGAGTGGCCTCATGACTGAGCCGCATGAGAGTGGTCTCATGACCGAGCCGCATGAGTGGTCTTATGACTGAGTCCCGTGAGAGTGGTCTCATGATCGAGCCGCATGAGAGTGGTCTCATAACCGAGCCGCATGAGAGTGGTCTCATGACCGAGCTGTATGAGAGTGGTCTCATGACCGAGCCACATGAGAGTGGTCTCATGATCGAGCTGTATGAGAGTGGTCTCATGACCGAGCCGCATGAGAGTCGCATAGGCGATCTGCATAATGACTTTTCTTTGGAACTTGTGAACTGTGCCAGATTTCATGACGATTTTCTCGTCTTTTTAGGAGCATGTCACGTCTTGTCTTTATGTCATAGCCATCATGTCTGTCAGAGTAGTTGCCTTTATGTCAGAGCAATTATAGCCAGCTGTATTGGCAGATTTTGAACCGCATAAGGTTCCCTGCTATTTGTGGGCCGCATGAAGCTTCTTGGGTTTTTTGAGCCGCATGAAGTTTCCATGTTGCTTTTGGGCCACATTAAGCTTCCATGTTGCTTTTGGGCCGCATGAAGCTTCCTGAGCCGCCTGAAGCTTCTTGGGTTTTTTTGAGCCGCATGAAGCTTCCATGTTGCTTTTGGGCCGCATGAAGCTTTCATATTGATTTCGAGCCGCATAGCAAATCCCATTCTTTTCCATGCTTCTACTCAACATATTTGCTCCCTGATCTGAGGCTAGTAAAGCACTGCTCTCGATCGTTGTAGGGAGACTTTTGGGACCATCATATTTGCTCTCTGTTTTGAGGCTAGTAAAGCACTGCGCTCTATTGTTTGTTGGGAGACTCTTGAGAACCACTATGTCCGTTTGTCGCCAGGGGCTGGACACGGACGGTTCTGTACAACTTTCCATCGAAGGCCCGCTTAACAGTTAGCAGGACTCTCTGATGGTCAGAGGTTGGGACAGCTGACTGAGCTCGACGAGCCCGCGCTGTCCTAGACTTCTTCGCTCTAGCACCCGAGGGTGCGTAGTAGGAAGAGTCCAAGTTGGAAGGAGGGAAGGGAAGTTGGTGCCCTTTTCAAAGGAGGCAAGGGGGCTCTATTTATAGAATGGAGTGAGCCCTTTCTTCTTCTCCTTTCCGATGTGGGACTAAAAGCGATATTTTCCATGCTTCTACACAATGCTACACACTCTCATATCCTGTGCGTATGAACCCTTCTGTCAATGCCAAAGTGTAAAAACATTGAGTTTATATAAGGGAGCCGACCGCCTACCAATAATAACAATATGGATGGATAACCAAGGAATAACACCCAGACGGCTACGATAGTAACTCCCTATTAAATAGGACAACTAGCCAACTACGAAGCTGAACCGCTTCATAGCAGCAAATAAACAACAAAAATTTGCTAAACAACAACTTGCAGAACCCGCATAACCGCATGACATGTTGAACGGCATGAAGCGAGCGACGCCGACTGAACCCACGATTACGTTATGAAAACTGTATTTAAGTCAACATAATTCTAAAATAATTATGGCCATTCAAAATGAATCAACAAACCAGAATAAATATTTAAAATCACTTAACCCAGGTCCGACATCATGTCGTCGACATACCAATGGCATACCAATAGTATGTCGACGGTATGCTTAATGAGAACACACTTTCGTCCAAAAGTTACTACACTTTAAACATGAAGTCACTAAGATGTGGTACTTGCCTTGTGGTCTCTCTCCCTCTCCCTCTCTCTCTCTCTCTGGGGCCCACATCTTGTGTTGTAATACCACCATCCATGGTAGGTATTGTATGTGGTACTTGTTTCTAAAACCTTCTAGACTAGGAGAGTCTTCCATAAGTCTAAGATTGGCTTGCATCTGGCCATAAATTTATCAAGCCCCATTTTCTAAACTTGGATGAAAAACATGTGGATCAAACCAACAACAATATTTTAGATATATGTGTCAATGAATATGTTCTATCACCAGGCACTCCCACCTGCCAAGTTCTAATTTTATTGCTTAGGTCAGGAGCCCAACATGCTTTATTAAAGAAAATAGAGTTCATAAGTTGTGTGATCCATCCTCACTACAAGATTTGTAATACAAATAATTTGAGGTAATTAACTTTTTGCTAGAAAGAGTGTGAGATGATTAGTTATTCATGAGAAAGAACCAAAATATCTATCCTCCAAGAACTACACTATCAGGAAAAATATTAAGATAATTCGTTCCAAATCATTCCATTTTTGATCTCTTGCAACCTGGGGACAACATCTCTCATCACAAGTCTTTCGTTTGGCACGTCCTTCGAACAATGTAAGCCCACCTCTATGATAGATGAGAGGCATCTATGCAAAATGTTCACTCCGTTTGAATGTTGCTGCAGGTTGGTAAAATCTATTCTAAGGATATTGCAGTCTACAATCTCCAACACAGAAGCGGGATACGCATTGCATACCCATTGCCTCAGATTTAATTTCCCACTGAACATTATGTCGAGTGGATTCTTTCCTGTGACTAATTCAAGCAATAGAATTCCAAAGCTGTAGACGTCTCCCCTTGTTGTAGTTAATCCAGTTGACCCGTACTCTGTCGCACATATTGTAGTTAGCGACACAGTAAATTAGCATAGAGTAACGAGTGTATATTAGAAAATATTGTGTACCTGGAGCCATATAGCCGATGGTGCCTATGTTGTTGGTCGTCCCTATAGACTGGTTGTCAGTAAGCATCAGTTTCGCAATGCCAAAGTCGCTTACGTGTGCTACCATATTTTCGTCCAACAGAATGTTGCTAGGCTTCAGATCACGATGTACTAAGACGTGAGGATGTTGGTGATGAAGGTATTCTAAGCCCATTGACACATCCAACATTATGTTTATCTTTTGAAGTAGGGTCAAGCATTGCTTGTCAGAGTACAACCACTTGTCCAGACTTTGATTCGACATGTACTCAAGAACCAATGCCTTGAAGTCCAAGTTTGAACAAGTACTGATGATTTTCACAAGATTTCTGTGTCGAACCTGGCCTAAAGTACGACATTCTGCATCAAAACTCCTTGAAGCCCCTTCAACTTCTAAATTCAAGACTTTTACTGCAACAACCAACCCATCATCTAGGCTTCCTTTATATACCTTGCCAATGCTACCTCTTCCCAGTAACTTGACTTCGTTGAAGTTGTCGGTTGCACGAGCTAGCTCAAAGTATGTAATCCATCTATGGTAATTCAAACACGAAGACTCCTCCTTGGACGAGACCTTAGCCTTCTTTATAATATGTTTGATAAAAAGACTAAAGCAAGCGAGAAGCACCAATGCAGAAGATATAAATGGGAGGGCATATATGATCAATCGCAATTTCGCCCTTGAATTAGATGCCGTGACATTTGCAGGGCAGGGTGGAAATTGTAAGTGAGGTGCTCCACATAGTGCTCGATTTCCCACCAAAGATGTGATGTTGACATTGGAGAATACTTTGCCCTCTGGTATTTCTCCTTCCAACATGTTAAAAGAGAGGTCTAAACTATTAACATATGATAGGTTTGAGAATGACTTGGGTATGACACCAGAGAGAAAATTATGCGAAAGATTTAGATATTTGACGCTGAATAATCTACTGAGCTGCTGAGGAATTTGGCCATGGAATGAATTATTTGACAAATCTAAATATGTAATACTTTGGAGTTCCCCAAGTGCACTAGAGATGTCACCTGACAGTCGATTACTCCAAAGATCAATGTAGTCTATGCCCTTCAATTTTGCAATCTGCGGAGAAAGTAAGCCCTCAAGTCTGTTTTGATATAGGTTCAAAGTAATGAGTCCAGGTAGGCTCCATATGCTCAAGGGAATGGTTGACGATAACTTATTCACAGCTAATTCAAGGACTTGTAGCCCACTAATGTTACCTATAGAATCTGGTATCTGACCCGAGAGTTCATTAACTCCAAGGCTGATTCTTGACAATCTAGTCATTAGGCCGATATCTGATGGTATCGATCCTGTAAATCTATTAGCACCCAGATACATCTCCTGGAGATTCGTCAGCCTCAAAAGTGTTGTTGGAATCTTTCCCCTCATCTCATTACTCGACAGAGCTAGAGAAATCAGGCTGCTCAAATTCCCTAGTGCTGCAGGGATGCTTCCTTTGATGTAGTTCTGGGAGACTTGAAAATAGTTAAGATTCATCGATAGATTTCCACAGGCATCTGGAAGAGGACCTTCAAATTGATTATCCAACACTTCAATAGTATTTAGATACCTACAATTGGTAACAGATGCGATGAAATCCAGCCCTCCTGATAGAGCATTCTTTGACATGAGCAACCTCTGAAGGAATGGCATCGACTTGCCAAGTGTAGCCGGCACCGGCCCGGTGAGATTGTTAATCGAAACTTCAAGATGGATCATGTTAGAAGCATTGCATAATGAAATTGGTATTGAACCTGCAATACCATTATCATGCAAGTAAAGATACTGCAGATTCACTAGATTCCCCATCTCCTTGGGAATTTCGCCTTCCAAGTCATTAAACCCCAAAAAGAGGTATCGGAGCTTCGTGAGGTTGCCTATCGAAGCCGGGATGGCTCCGGTGAATTGATTTTTTCCCAGGGACAAATGCACAAGCTCCGATAGGTTCCCGAGTGAGGATGATACACTTCCGGTTAGCTTATTTATATTGAGGTAGATCCGTCGGAGCGTCGAACATCGGACGAGGTCCGCCGGGATGCGGCCGGTCAGCGAGTTGTCGGTGATCGATACGTCTCGTATTCGGGGGAGCAGTACCGGCGTGGGGAGGGAGCCGGAGAGGTTGTTATGGGACAAGTCGATGGAGACGAGCGAGGACATGTTGAATATCGATTGAGGGATAGGACCGGAGAGGAGGTTCCGGCCGAGGAGGAGCGTCGCGAGCCGGGGAAGCCCACCCAGGGCGTCGGGGATGGCGCCGGAGAGGGAGTTGTCGGAAAGGTCGATGGAGTAGAGGAAGGAGAGGTTGGAGAGGTGGGGGGAGATGGTGCCTTGTATGGAGAAGCTGCTGAGATTGAGAGAGACGACCCTCGGCGGATATTGTCGGCTGCACCCGACACCAAGCCAGGTGCAGAAGGAGGCGTCCGTGGTCCAGTTTGCTGCGATGAGGCCGGAGGCGTCGCTGCTGCTGGCTTTGAGAGCGAGCAGCGACGACAGTTCGGTGGAGTTGTGCACTGAGACTGCCGCCGATGCTGCTGGATGTGGCATGAACGGAACAAGAAGCAGTAGCAGTAGGTATTGGTTGCTTGAGAATAGAAATGCATGCACTTCCATGTCTCTGTATCTATATATTTTTTGATGCAGGTAGGTAGGGATCTATAGTTTCATATATTCATAGGCTTAGAAGCTGCTGCTTATTAGTTTATATTTAATGCTATTTGTCCTATTAGTTTGTCCTAATTCTCATTATTGCTGTTTTAGTATTTGTATAAGACATACACAGTAAGCTAATCTTTGTACTGTTTAATTTAATGTATGTTTGGACTTTGAACTGTTGGCACTTGGCACACAGCATAATTCTATTTGTGCTGATTCTATTTATCGCTGCCGTTTTGGTATATATGTAGCTAACTGCGACAATGAAAATGCTACACACATTAAGCTAATGGCGATAATAAAAAGGCTACAACTAAGAAGTTAATTATTTGTTAATATTTAATGCATGTTTTGAGTTTTTGGTGGCAGTTGGCACGCAACATTCTGCCGTTCGTTTTTGTATGTGAGCCACACAATATTTCATTTTGAGATAAATTCTTGTGAATAAGTACCCCCACATTCAAGATATAAATAATAAAAGATGTCAAAAAATGCAAAAGTATAACTCTCCGATAACGCGGAAAGATAAAATCTAACAAAACAATTACTTATCAACTAGAAGCTATCAAAGTTGTGGATTGGGCCATGTCAAATATTTAAAGTATCCTTAATTTACAGATGAACACCCAGCCCAAAAGTTCATCCTAATATATACATGAAAAAGTATCGAAGTAATGCTAAGTAGACATCCGAGTGAACTCCACTATTACTTAGACAACATGAACTTCTTTACCTTTGAGCATTGTGGTATTTCACCAACTGAACTTTTTTTTACCTTCGAGCATCGAGTATTGGGCTGTGTTTGATTGGGTTTTTTTCCATGAAAAATATTTCCATCACAAATTTTCCACCAATTGTATGTTTGATAGCTTATATTTTCCATGGAATTATTTTCCAAAAAACTATCATTTTCCATATTTTCTTCTAAAATGGTGGAAATGAAACTTGCCTAACCCATAGGAAAATATCATTTTCCATGGAAAATAAATATTTCCGTGGAAAATAATGACAACCAAACCCTCAAATTAAGTTTTCTATGGAATTTTTTTCCTAGGAAAATAATTACATGGAATTAATTTCTTTTCCACATATTTCCCACATTGCAATCAAAAGCACCCTAATGGACAAAGGGATATTAATATCTTTTGTATTTCTTATTGTTTCAAGCTTAGTTTTTCTTTAATCTCACTTTGTATTGGAGGTATATACTCTAACCTTCTTTGTTTCATATTAATGAATCTTGTCTGGGATCTTTTTGATCGCATCCTTCTCTAAAAGAAAAGAAAAAAGTTTTTATTAAAGAATAGGCTATAGCAACCAACATACCAATAGTCTAATTTATTAGGGTGGTTTCCTCCTACGTGGAGGATACATGGAGTACGTCGAGTGTCATCCATGAGATTGAGTTTTCGACATGGCTCATATTAGAGCCAAGTATCAGAGTTTTTGGTGGAGTATCAAAGGTACCGGTATACCGATAGCATACCAAAAAGTGCAACAATTGTCCAACAACTTTTGACACAATTTAGTGCGTGTACAACATGTTGTCGGCATACTGGTCGTATGTCCGTGTGTGCAGGACAACAATTTGATCATAATCTGATGGTCCAAATTATCTCGAGATTGGGAACGGGTATGTCTTTGCCTGACCTATAAAAATATGGTTGTGTGAGTTTCCACAAAAAGAGAGTAGGCAACTTGCTAGAAGAGAAAAGAGGGAGATCGGAGAGTACGCGGTTGATTTGAGAGAGTTTCATTTGAGGAATGCCACATCATCTGTCTTCTTGATCTCGGTCTTCGGTACCTCGTTGTTTCCCATTGTACTCGGTGTATTTCTTTTATTCTATTAGTAGAGCTTTTTTGAGTTGGACTCCAATCGTCCTGTGCTTTTCTCTTGCATTGGATTTCAATATAAAAATCGTTTGTGTTTGTGGTTGTCTATGGATGTGGTGTTGTGATTGTGTATTTGTAATTTACATCGATTTGGTTTAGTCCTTAGGAGTTCCGTTCGGTCAGAAACAGTTGTGTTCCATGCTCCATTCCTAACATATTAGTAGTAGCAACTAGAAAGACCCCAAACTAAAAGTAAATCATGATTCAAGTACTTGCCTTTGGAGAGATGTAATGTTACGGTAGTGAGTTTTTCGGTAAATTCAGTAAGTGATGGGCAAACGTGGAAGAGATAGACCTCTTTCGGTTAGTCGGGGTACAGGTGTTTTTGAATCTTCTTTCGAGCGAGAGGCTCACGCAGGTGCGAAAATGATTTCCTTTCTATTACCGGTGCGCTAGTGCCCACCTATGGTGCTCGACAAGGAAGCAAATCCTTTTTTTTTCAAGCAAGTTTTTTGTTCTTCTATCACTTTCTCTTGTAGTTTTATGCCCTTTTTCACTTTTCAGTTAAAGTGAGTCTCTGAAGCAAGCCCTAAATGAATAAGAAAAAGCCATTTTCTTTGTTTATTTCATCACCTTTTCTTTTGAATAGGGAAGTGTCGGTACGTACTCAAGCAATAAGTACATGAAAGGCAGCCACCCATGCTGTCCAAACCTTTCATTCATTACTGGACTATCCCTTCCATTATTGACTGGCATTGGGTTGATACATGTACTGACATAGACCTACTTATTGATCTATGAAATGTCTGGTATTTAAGACAGTCAGGGTTCACACTTCAATGGAGACATTGAGAATCAAATATCATTTATAAATCCTCAATTGACTGGGAACTATGAATGAATTGACAGACAAAAGGGAGACTCTTCGGCTTAGGCTATCTAAGAGGAGGGATCACACTATGGACACGCTCGCGCTTCAATCAATTAGCTCTTACTATTACTTGAGTACTGCTTGAAAGTCTTTCTTCTATGAATTGACTATATATGTTAGTAGGATTGCCTAGAGATAGCATGGAAAAAGCCGCCTCCTTTCTAAGTTTGTGCTCATGTATCCTTGACTATGAAGTTGAACAAGCAGAACGGAATCAGATTTGAACTGAAATCTTGAAGGAGACTTTTTCAACAAATGACAACAATAGCAAAGTCCCCGCTTAAGCTAATAGAAGAATCTCCAAGCCGGTGACACCCATACGGAGCAAAGAATTCTTTTTGCATGCCAACCTAATGACAGAGTGGTCGACAAGAGCCGTCAATAATCGATTGTCTTGTCGGGTCATTCGCTCCTTTTCTAATCACTTGTGTAGACCTTACCCTGCCCGAAGGAAGGCCCGTTTGAAACGTTCATGCCTCATTTGGTTCACAGAAGGGAAATTGATTCCCTTGTGCTTTCCATGGGAATGGGAAAGTAAAATTCTTGTCATATTTCCTTTACGTTGTTTGGTAAAACAAGGAAAACCACCTAGGAAAGACCATTTGATTTCCTTTCCAGTGTTTGGTTGGTGCAGGAAAGGAAAGCAAAATAAATCAATGTTCCAATAATGTCCTACCTTTTAAAATAAAAATGACATTATGAAAATCCAAAGGGACCCAACATACGAGGAGTTAATGGTAAAATAAGCAATAACACATGGTTAGTTTTGTCATAATTTATTGTAATAAATGTTGGGAAAGGAGGAGGGAAAATCAATCCCATGGGTCATGAGTGGAACCATATTCCCTCACATTTTTCCTCTTGTTAGGAAATTGATTTCCAAGTTTGTGGTTACCAAACAAAGGTAAGGAACATCTTTCATTTCCTAATTCCTTAAATCCGTGAACCAAACGAGACCTCAGTACTCACTATAAAATCAGATTGAGAAAGGGTCAAACTATAGATATACTATAGATCTAGAGTGTAACCCGGTGGATGATATGAAGGTAGAAGCACCGTTGTAGACCCAGCGATAGCATAAATGGATCCAGATCGGCTAGTAGACACCTAAGCCAAAAGATAGAAGGGATGTAGCTGGTGTTCGAGATGTAATAATAACTCTATGGTTGGACCTCATTGATCAAAAGTCTTATCCTGTCAATCTATAAAAAAAACCTATTTCCATATATTTTGAGACGGGGAAAAAGTTGCTCGACCTTTCCTCACTAGTGAGAAAGCTCGGTTACTCATTTCAGTGATCGCTACGGAAAGGTAATTGATACATGAGGAGAACAATTAGGAGGTCTCCTAAACCGATTTTGTTTTTCTTAGGCATGTTAATCTAATTCATGGAAAACCCTACTTATCTATTTTCTCTCTCCCAACCACTCAAGAGAGGGGTTCCATCGTCAACCAAAGTTCACTCTTTTTGGTATCCCAACTCAAATGTTCTCATTTACTTCTTATGTTTACAGCAAGCCTCTATCTGAGTGTTGACATTAAATTCCTTACGACAAGCCCGCTCTTGATGTAGAGGAATGGTGGTTTCCTCAACTATATAGCAAGCCCTTCTTCCGAGAAAAGAATAAAAACCATAACTGTGAAGGTTCATGTTAAGTACACAATTATATTCGTTTACACAGTACGATAAAAGACAATTATAGAGAATAGGACTCATTCTTAAGCAAAGACGATCATATTCTTTAACATAACATCAATATAACAATAACATTAGAAAGCTATATAAGCATTTGTCCCATCCGTCAATCGAGAAAAACACATGCGTTACACTAACAAGGAGCGTGCTTCTTTATCCAAAACATAATTATATTTTTAAATGAACCTACATATAAAAGTGGTTTGCTCGTTATTTTTGTTCGTGCATTCTTTCATTCTCCAGCTAATATAGGCATTTGAATGAGATTTGAAGCATATTAATGAGTCAACAGCCTGCCCATGATACTCTCATCTACTTTGCCTTCTTTCTCTTTCTGGGCCTCTCTTTCATAGATCTATTATTCTAGACTTTTTTTAAACACGTTCTCAGGCTATTCAGTGGCTAATCATCAACTTGGCTCACTTTATTTCTTTGCATATTATCTACATATGCCAAGGAGCCACAATATTACCATTCATTCAAGACTGGAACTACTTTTAGGACTAAACCTCAAGCTTTGACTGTAAGGTTACCTGACTTCATGCTATGAGACTGGTTCGAGAGAAAGTAGCTAGCATACCAACTGGAACTCCTACTGCGTGGAAGAAGTAAGGCTCTTCCTTTTGAAATGAATCCCTTATTGGTTGTCGTATGAAGTCTCATGTTCTAAAAGGCGGCCGCCTAGGTGCTAGGCACCGGGTGCCTGCCCGATGTCGGCTTAGGCTCCTATTTAGTCCCCCCGACGCCCGACTATGCATGTTTCAGGGTTTTATGGATTTCTTCGGCAATCTTTAGTAGGTTTTTTGGAATTTTTTTTGAACCGCCTAGATCTAGGCGGCTGCCTAGGCAGACTAGGCGCTAGGCAGTAGCTGCCTGCCCGACTAGCGCCTAATGCTTTTCACAACCTTGTATGAAGCTGTCTCATAAATGAGATAATCAACTTCAGAGTCCTTCCTAGCAGCCTATTC
The DNA here is from genome assembly GCA_029216955.1 of Iris pallida. Classification (NCBI taxonomy): domain Eukaryota; kingdom Viridiplantae; phylum Streptophyta; class Magnoliopsida; order Asparagales; family Iridaceae; genus Iris; species Iris pallida. The sequence continues at coordinate 13,840,612 of JANAVB010012200.1, read as the reverse complement.
TAGTGTCAAAAAAAAACATTTGCAAGGTCTTTCCACTCATGAATTCCTGCTATTCAAAGCAAGGGTCGGTGAAGCATACCTCGTCCATCCTCTCTATAGCCTATCATGTCGTCTTGGTAAACCTCGAAACAGTAAACAAGTTAATGGCTTGCCTTCTCAGATGCTTTGAGAATTGCCTCTTTGACACTACCAGTTCCAAGCCCTAGTTTTGAATCTAGTCTCAGTATCAAGATTGTACTAGCTAGGCGAAATATCAGATTCACGTCCTAAAAGTGTCTACATCCGATCTTTATACGCTATTTGTCCTGCAAACAATCCATTTTTCAAAAAAATGAAAGTCATAGTGATATATGCTACTGTGATTTGTCGAAAAGTTTAGCAGCATTTGTTCACTTGTATGACTCTGAAAACTTCTTTCAACGGGTGGCATCTATTCCCCCATTTGGGACATTTGAAGTAGATTTTGTAACAACCGATTCCAGTACAACAACCAAAGAGCGCACAATGGATTCGAGAGAAGATACTTTTATTTCGAGATGGAAAAATGGGCAATCAGTTTTGGCAGAAAAGCCATTCTTGTAATACTATAATCTCATCTTCTCTAATGAAACTTTCTTATTATAGGTATAGATCACTGCTATAATGATCCTTTCAAGATACTATTCGAGTGTATTCTCTTGTAGCTTATACTTGATACATGTCTCTGATATTATTGATGCAATAGCAGCATATTTTTACACCGTATTTTGATTCCATTGCCCCCACAATTATTTTTGCATACAATTTTTTAATTTAATTTAATTTAAAATTATACTTAAGGTCTGCCTCCACAGTCCAAGGAAAAGAAGATGACTAGACAATTCGCTCCCACAGAGTGGGATGTCTGGCTCCGCTCTCCTCATTGTCTTCATCAGAGTCCCCGTTCTTCCTTCCAGTCAACCATTCATTACTATCATCAGAGTTTCCGTCCATCTTCATGTTTTTGAGAGAGTCCCAATAAATTAGTTCTAATGAAAGATTGCTGTACCAAGATTGCAAAGAATAGGATTGAAGTACTCAACAAAAGTTATACGGTGGTTGAATTTATAGTAAGCATCTTTTATGCCTCCAATTAACTTGCTTTGGCTTGAATTAGTCCTCTCACTAATGGTTATCTACTCATTACAGAAGAAGAAAAGAACATGTTAGTTACAATGGACTCTGCTTCATCAATCAAGAAATTTATCTAGCAGGTGAGTTGTCATAATCATCAATTCTATACTTAGTAAGTCAAAATTTTGGAACAGGTTCATTAATATATGCCTTTTATTATTGAGTAATTATTCAATTTAATATGGTCAAATGCAGATCCATCAGGTTAGCTTTATTTGTTCTCAAATGTCTGAATGATCTTCTTTGATTGTCTACCTATTAAGGATTAACTTTGCTTGGGGGAAAATAAGAAGAGCAGTGGCCTTTCTATAGCCCTTTACTTCAATGTGTGCAAAGCATGAACATTTGTTACATGAACTTTTTATCATCAATATTGTGGCTTGTTAGATTATCTCTTGTTCATTACCTTGATTGTTTCCTTCTTGACTTTATTCGATGTGTAACATTCAAACTAGCCTCACGTCAAGGTGTGTATGCATGAAAGGAACTCATGCTCAAAGTCATCTCACCAATAATTATCTTCTGATGAATTACTTACCAGTAAAACATATGCCAATCTAAGAAGCATGGACACTAATTGCAGGTGCGGCCAGGGATGTGCACGGATGCGATGCGAGTGCAGATGTGGGTGCGGCCAGGGATGTGCACCGAAACCGATACTGTGAACCTTGATTAGATGTTTTGGTATTAGAAATTTGTTACATTTCTCTTTAGTTGTATGCTCATATCTCAATTAATTCTGACTTGTTATAAATAAAAATCTTGAACGTGGACCATGTCAGTTGATTAGCAATTTCCTCTTTCTTTAAAGTGTACAATACTCATACATATAATTAGAAAATTATGATTTTTCTACAAATAATCAAGCCTGGATTTTTCCATAAACGTTACCTGTTTGCATCTCGATTTCTCTTTCTGTTAGAAGGCCTATCGTTGAATTTTTTTATTCGTCATTCTTCTTTACATGCAAAGTGCAAACAAGAACCAGCTCTCTACTATTAACTCTTCAAGCTACTATATTTTGGAGAAGACGTGCGATTTAATTAAAAAATTTCCTGAATATTTAGATGTGGTTGTTAGTGTTGCTCGAAAAACTGATGGGCGACATTGGGGTGATCTATTCTTTGCTGCTGGAAGATCAACCGAGTAGTTGTAGAGAATAATTAAAACATTTTTTTGCTTAAGACATCATTAATTTCCTGACAATTTGGCATGTCAGTTCATATATTTTCAAGTAATTTCTCGATGTATCTTCTCAAGTCAGAAGAATAGTTAGTGTAATCCTTTCTATTAGATGTGGAGTTATGTATTGTGATTGTTGGTATTATCATATGCTAAACCATTACTGGGAGATGTTTGCGGTTGGCTTTTCATCATACCTTTAGGCATATAGGCGAGGATAATTTCAATAAGAACTTCACAGAGAGGATCGAGTATTATGCTTTGTTTTAAGTTTTTTATGGAGTGACAACTTCATGTTTTTATTGTCTTTTGTAAATTTACATGCAAAATTAGATATATTACTTCATGTTGTTTTGTGCTTATGGAGTTGTATTAGCTAGAAAAAAGTTTCTGATTAAGTCAACCATATATGTTCCTCTGCATGATTTTCCTTCCCTTCATGATATTCGTTTCTTGCGTGTGCGTGTGTTTCTGCAAGAAGAAAAAAAATATAAGAGTAGAGGAAGAAGGAAAAAAGAAGTGAATATAGAACTCTTGCAGGGTCAGAAGGTTGATGATTGCCACAAGCAAGGTGTGGATGTTGCTGGTGAGCAGTGCATGGATGGTCAGCGATATCTATTTGACTTCTCCTTCCTCTTCCTTTCCTCTACCACTTAGGGTGGGAGTAAAGAAAGTAATGTCTAAAATCGGGGATAGAAGTATGCTGGTAGAGACACCTACTTTCACATACTAGTATAAATATTGTTACTGAAATGAAAAGTCGCTTTTTTTTGTATTGTTAGAGTATGAATTCTTGTTTACTTCAAATTTAATCAATATATACAATTATATATGTTCCTAGTTGGATGGTATGGTTCTAATTCATAGTCACCTTGTTTATTTGGATGAATGATGTTTACTCTTCTTTTCAGGTTATTTGAAGAATGCTTCCAAGAAAGATGGTACAGGACAGCTGCTTGCTATATATTAGTATGGGGACATCTTTCTTCAACAATATGGCTTATTTAGAAAATCTGAATCTTGTCTACAATCTTGTTATTTATTAGTCTACTTAGGAAGTTTTTCGTCAAGGGTTATTTTTTTTTACTGTATAAAATTATTATTTATAGTTTTTATATCCTTGCAACGATTGAAGGCTTGACTGAGACTGGCCCATCTAAGCCAGGCTCCGTATGAGCTCCGAATTCAAGTTGATACCTTGGTTAAGGGAAGGTTCCTGTCAATTTATAGTTTTCATTTTTCTGCCTGCATGAATTGAACATGACATCTCCACTAGGGGACGGTTCCAGTCAATTTATATAAGGATGTGTTATAAACTGTATATGCTTCTTTGATTCTGTTCCAAAAGGGTTACATACCATTTGTACCGAGGTCATACTTGTCACGTCCCAATTCTGTAAAATCGATAGTCGTCCTTCGGACGTGATGCCGTACGAACCTATGTTGCACTCGCACAAGACACGGTCATAAAGTTATTTAGAGTACAACAACAATAGAGTACACAGAGATTGAGCAACACATTTGCACATTAGAAAAGTTTCCTTTATTGATAATAAACATCATTTACAAGACTCGAGTACAAGTAGAGAGTTGCTGCACGGGATTACAAAATGGACACATGATGGGATAGTCGTTCCATACTTTATATCCCTTTATACAACAAAACCATTCAACACTTTGAGCCATCCAAGCGAATCAAGAGCGTGTCTCCAAATGTATGAGCAAGCCTCCACACTCGAGCAAGGCTTCAAAATATACTAGGGTCGCCTTCAGTTTCTCGGCACGCCTCCTTAGTTCACAACACCTGTAGAGACGAGGGTCAGTACATTACCGTGTACTGATGCGTGACTAATTAAGTCCCACGATCTCAATTGTTATAGAAGTTATGTGAAACATGTATAGTTACATGATCTTTCTAACCATCCTAGTTAATTTCATAAGAGCATTTTATAGGGCATAACAAATATAAACTACGTTGAATCTTACCCACGGCAGAGTCTTCAACCCTGTATAAAACTTACCATGTTCTTCCTTGTCAACCAGATATCATTAGTTAAACAATATATATTTCTGAAGGTCACTGGCATGAAAAGCCATCCTGGACTTATAGTTTGGTTTAGACGATGTAGTTAAAATGAGTCTAATATCTCAGATAATTTTATTGAGGGCTACTGCCTACTACTTATAGAGGGTCCAACCCCTCTTCATATTACATCTAACCGATGTGGGACTAAAGTCCCTTATTTACTCTCAACACTCCCACTCAAGATGGGCGATATATATTAATCATCCCTACCTTGTTACATAGCTTTGACAGACTCAATGAACTAAGACCCTTAGTCAGACAGTCTGCCACTTGTTCTTCTGAGCGAACATAGTCAATCTTCAGTATCCCTTGTTCCAGCTTTTCTTTGATGAAGAATCGATCGATCTCGATGTGCTTCGTTCTGTCGTGCTGAACCGGATTGTTCGCTATACTTATCGCAGCTTGACTATCGCTCAGAAGGTGCAATGGTGTCCCCTTGTCTAGCTTCAACTCTGTCAGCAGCGCCTTTACCCATAGCAATTCTGATACTCCTAGAGCCATTGCTCTGTATTCTGCTTCAGCTTGCCCAGTCTGTATCGCAGTATCCCTCAACATCTGTGCATCCATTCTTCTTTTCCCGTTATTAGTCGACTGTATCCGTCCTAATATCAAAAAGCAAATAAAGAGTTGTTAGTTTGTGATGCTTGTGAGTTGGGAAAACATACCAGAAGCTCCTATGTGCATTCTAGGCATCGATGTTCTGCTGCTTTTGATATGATTCATTCCGATGTGTGGGGCCCTTGTCCTACAAACAGTGTTAACGGTTATAGATGGTTTGTTACTTTTATTGACTGCTCTACCCGTGTAACGTGGGTCTACCTGTTGAAGAATAAAAGTGATGTTTTTGAGGCATTTCAAAGCTTTCATCAACGGGTGAAGACACAGTATAATGCTCGTGTTAAGTGTTTCCGGTCGGATAATGGGACGGAATATACCCATAAGAGGTTTGCTGCGTATTTATCCTCTTATGGTATACTACATCAAACCTCTTGTGCATATACGCTGGCTCAAAATGGTGTTGCCGAACGAAAAAATAGGCACCTGCTGGAGGTAGCTCGGACAATGATGCTGGCTATGAATGTCCCTAAATTTTTGTGGGGGCAGGCTGTCTTAACAGCCTCTTATCTCATCAACAGGATTCCCTCTCAATTACTGGACTGGAAGACGCCTTTGGAAATGCTCACGGGGACAACTGCGTACACCGTTCCTCCGAAAGTATTTGGTTGCGTATGCTTCGTCCACGATAACAGGCCTGGTGTTGGTAAGCTGGATCCTCGAGCACTTAAGTGTGTCTTTGTTGGGTACACCGGGACACAGAAGGGTTACGTTTGCTGGAGTCCGGTTGAACGGAAGCTGTTTGTAAGCATGGACGTTACATTCAGAGAGCTGGAACTTTATTATGGTTCAGATGAAGGTTCTGCGTTTGGGAACACGCCTCACACAGCGGGTGTTAGACGTGAGGGGGAGGTAGTACGCCCAAACGTCGTTGTCGGATCGATACCTTGTCCTGTCGTGACAAACTGGCAGAAAGGGGGAGATAGCATCATTGATACTGATACGGAGGATGAAGAAGACAATACGTACATTACGCAGGGGGAGAAGCAGACAAGGGAAAAGGAGCTCCAAGTTTACAGAAGAAGACAGCAGAGGTCCAGTACTGTGCCGTACCCTGTGCCTATATTGTCAAGTCTCTCGTCTACTCCTGTTCCGACTCCTGAAGATGTTACTCCCGCATCGGATCGCTCGGATTCGGAAGCGGATCTCTCCGATTCGGATGGTATGCTTTCTCCACCACCCATTGCTCCCTTAAGGAGGTCTTCTCGCATTAATGCGGGAAAGGCTCCTATTCGTTATAAAGATTATGAACATGATATCGCCAACTACCTATCTTATTCTAATATTTCTCCGACTTATCAAACTTTCCTCACTTCGTTAGACTCCACTTCTTTACCTAAGAATTGGCAGGAAGCAAAGAAGGACCCAAGATGGAAAGCCGCAATGATGGAAGAACTTGGGACATTAGAGAAAAATAAGACATGGAAGCTGGTGTGTAACTCCACCTTTCTAATATTTTTAGTAATTAGAAATTTTTTTATTTATATATATTTCGTGAAGAGTTATTTTAACTATCCTATTTAAGTTAGCCTTTGGGCTTCTATATAAACTAATTGTTTTATCAGCCCATTACTTGTCCAGCCCATTACTGTCCAGCTCATTAAATTGTTTTCAGCTACTGATTTTTAATCCACTAATCCTTCAAATTTTGGGGTGGAGAGAGAGCATGTGCAACACCCAGCTCATTCTTCCCTTCCCTAACAGCTCACCCATGTGAAGGTTCAAATTCTCTAACGGTTTCCTTCACCAGAGAATGGAGCTGGCATTTTGGCGCCAAAACTATTGCGTGAGACCCAAGCAGTACACCCTATATAATTCTTCTTTCTCCCTGTGAATGAAGCCATCCTCTATTCATTCTTCAACTTAATTTCTCTCATTTGATTCCTTGGATCTGGAGGAATGGAATTAGCAGCCATGGCCACCCTTCTTCCCAGCAGTCGAGCTCTTGTTGAGACAAGCTAATTCCAGTAAGAGTCAAGCTTTTGAATCATTTAGTTTTGTAATTCCAACTCTCAATTCTTTTCTGGATTGATCAAATTTTGTAGAAAGATTGATTCGTGATCGATCGATCGTTCTTCCTCAATCAAGAACGGGAAACAGTATGTGAGTTTCCACCAATATTTTGAATATCGATTTGTGAATAAATTTTGATTTCAACCGTGGCTTTCTTTTCCTAGAGTCTTGTGTGCTAGATCAACGGATCGATTGTGTTGGATTAGCTTGGAAATCTAAATCTGGGATTAACTAGGTGATTTAGAGATCATTGCATTTTCTTTGGACAAGTCCTTGACATTCTAAGCACACTATTTTAATACTGTGTTCCATGTGTTTGTTGTTATGTCTGAGCAGTTGATTTGATTATTTTGGGACGTGGAAGTTGTGTTCTATCTCTGAACCAACAGCCCCTTCAAGAACAATCAGGTAGCTATATTTTCCTTGCAATTAACTGGTTCCCTAATTAGTGGTAGCTCGTGTGGTGATTGGTTCGAATGTTTTGTAATGCAGCAACATGGTTGATTGTGGTCTGGAATATATTTTAGGCATCATGATGCTTTGATGGACCTAGAATATATTCCTAGCATCATGGTCCCTTTATGGACCTGAATTATGAAGCATTTGGATCACTGGTTTAATCTGGGTTTGGGCATATCCATGTATTGATGGATTATTATGAGAGCAGTTATATCCTGCTCGAATGTAGACATACGCATCAAGGCTTTCACTATCTGAAATATTGTAGACTTGAGGCTATGACTGGGTCATTATTCCTTGAGCATTCCTATTTTTGTTCGATGGAATCATGTGCTAACGGGATACTGTGCTGGGAATACTTTTTCAGTGGCTACCTAGCAGCCATTGGAACAACTTGATGATGTGGTGACTGGGAAATCAATCTCAGTCCCTTGGAAATATATAGTTGGGTTAACATCAAGTTGGGGATGGCTGAGATCATACTTCAAACAACCTATGATGATTTCAAGCTAGTGAAATCTGAGGTTGTTTATAAAATCCTTAAGCTCTGGTTATTCTGCATATGTTGGGAAAATGGTTCTCAAGTGGCTTGTTGCAACTGAAATTCTGTTGGGCTCAATTCCAGGAGTGGAATCTCATTTTAGTGAAAATTCCACTCATTTTTCAGTGCTGCTGAGCATTCCCTGTTATTTCAGATTGATGCTAGATGTTTTGAGTTGGTTACATAGGAACTTTGTATTAGAGTTTCCTGTGTAATATGGATTTTGCTGTGGGACTGGTAGGATTGACACCAAGGTTTAGATTGGTTTGGCTTAACAAGTTACTGTTGTCCATTTTACTTTAAACTGGAAATGGCATTCCCTTTGTTTAGATAGGATTCTTTTTATTGCTGTTATAACCTGTGAGCACTTGCAAGTCAAGTTTGGGTTCATTTGAAATCTGGGACCTGGTTATAGCATTTGGCTTCTATGCCAATACCTTAACAGGTTTTATTTTCACCTGTAGACTCATTTCACTGTTAGTAATGCCCAGTCTTCACTGAGAGTAAACTCAGTTCTTGGAGTTGGACTCACTGTCCTACTATGGACTGAATTATTTCTCAGGACCACTTGTGAACTGAACATCATGTTCCCTAGAATTTTACATATGTTGTTCCAGTTACTGGAGGGGACTTAGTGAGTTAAAATTGATATTAGATTGGGCATGGGGTCTACTGTTCGACTGAGCTTGATATCAGTCAACCTAGAGACTGATAGACCAATTGTTAAATTGTTCAGTTGAGTTGGTTACCTTAGTGGTGTTATGTTCTTCATGTGATATTCAGTTCCTTGTTTGATTAGTCTTTACCATTTACTGTCTTCACCATGATATCTGATTTTTCCTTTCAATTGGCACTTATGGACATTAGTGGCCCTTGAGTTCATTGTTTGTAGGAATATCATTTTGGACAGAACACCTGTAGGTTGGTATTGAACTGTCTATGTGTTGCAGTGTTCTAGTATAAATGGAATGAGTAATACCTGATACTTTGAATGATATTTTACCATTACTGCTAACTGGGCAGGTTTTGATAAGACTTGTACAGTCCAGAAACAGGAAAACTGAGTCTTGGTTAATCCTGTGTTAACCTAGATCAATTCCTGAGAATCCCAGGAATTTATTTCCTGTGTGAAACAGGGAGACATTCCCAGTTGAACCTAGAAGCTAGGCTAATTATTTTAGTAACTTGGGTTCCTATGAAACCTCCCATACTCTGGTTGGAACTAGGCTATAAGATAATTCCTGTCTATAACAGGATCTTGTTATGGCTTTTGGTTTCATACAAAGTTCAAGTGATGAAGGTTTAAAAGGACCCATAAGAATCAACCCTTAACAGTTATCTTTAGCCAAATAAAGCTATGTATCCATAACATGTATTTTGTTCTATTCTAAGTTCTTGATAGAGTAGGGTATAGTGACTAATGTTGGTACCATGGTAACTAAGGGTTATAATTAGAAATAATTTGTGAATAGAATCTCTTGATAAAACCAATTAGAATTAGCTGTGTATTAATCAACTTGTACACATCATTATCATTACAGGAGATCATCCAGCTCTTTTACCTACTTGTACTTTCCTGGAGCAAGGCAAGTACACTCTACGGTTTTGTACTTTTCATTATATATCCTGTACTTCCTTGAGTGACACAATTGCAACACGTCATGTTCTTTCTGGTGCTCTTGTTCTCTTGTGCTTATTACTTGTATCTGGGGAGGGGAAATATGCTATCTATGTGACCAATCCCAAGTAACAACTCAGGTGTGTTTTAGCTTAGACCCCGCATCGTGCACGCGGGTCCTAAGTCACCATTCATGTGCTTTCAGGTGCTTACCCTAGCCGGTCACATATTTAGTTATATTTCAAATGCATTACACACATGTTCAGGAGATTTCCTTGTACTTATTTCCTGTGATATCATGTTCTTTCAGGTGCTTACATATCATGTTCATTCATGCTCTTACATTCATGTTCTTTCATGTACTTTACCCTGTTCTTCATGTACTTATTCACCTGTATTTTCCTGTACTTTCCATGTTCCCTTGTACTTCATTTCATGATGTCTTGTTCATTACCTAGAATTGTACTTGCTCCGCTCCTGACTGGATATGTTATGATAGGTGAGATGGAGGCTTTGTGTGACACATACTATGGACAGGATACTGCCTTCCCTACTGAGCCAACTGGAGCTGCTTGTGACCTAGAGGCTGCAGAGGCCTAGTACTTCATTTAGTTTTCCATTTATCTTTCCATGTATTGAGACTAGCAGACTTTTATAGTTGAATTGTAATAAATTCAGATATTGTATCTTTACTCTGGATATGGGGACACATTTATAGATGCTGTGATTTCATACATGTTCATATTTATCTGGTTAGTTTCCCTAGATTGGTACAGCTTACTTTGTTGTGTTTAACAACAAAGGCTGGGCGTGTCCGACTCGTATCCGATTATTCGGGAGCGGGTCGTGACATGTTTTTAGTGGTGGCCCATGCAGGTCCATCCTAATGGTACCTAGGACTTAGCGTACTATTGGGGGACTTGATTACACTAGGGAAACTTGATCACAGCATAGGAAAACCGGGAAATAAGGGTATATCAGGTATATCAGGTGTATCAGGTATTTTGATATTCTATAAACACTTGTTGTATGTAGGTCTAGGTTATTTTAACAGTTTTTTGTTTTGCAGATAGTTCAAAAGCATGCGACACCAGAACTGTCAATTCACCTGCACTTGATGTTTTCGAGCTTCCACTACCTTCTATCACTCTACTATCCCCATGGGTAGTACGTAGTTGACGGAGACGTCTGAAGGGTCCCTTGACAACCAGAGGAAGCAGGCCACCCTTTCCAAGTCAGACTTGTGGAAGGACTTCTGATTTCCAGACGCTCAGACACTTGGACTTTTCTGACACCAAGCGCATATCTTGCACCAGAGAGCCGATCGAGAACCTGAAGCCGCCACTGAAGATCATCTCAGCATGTGAGGATCCGACTTCTGTGAAGATTAGAGCCATCAGCCTGGAGATTCAGAATGTAACGCAGACAATGGAACGAAACCGGAAGCTGAAGCTCATGAAAGACATGAAGATTTATGACAAAGACAACAACTACCCTGGACCCGCAAAGCGTCACAACACTCAGTCAGCTTTTCTTCGGTCACACCACCAGTCGCATCATCAGGAGCAGATCTCAGCAGCCAGCACGCCAGCAGCCATATATTCCTGCCAGAGCCCTGCACTTCAGCCCTAGCAGGAGATCCAGATTCAGATCCAGCCGACGATCATTTACAATTTTTGCCACCTCTCAGGATGCCACTATGAAGAGTGCCGCAAAAGACGAAGGCTATACTACGGATCGCCTGCCCACCAAGTCAAGACTGCTGGAAAACGTTGATCACACTGCCCGAAAACAAGCGCGAGGAGCATCAGACTACTGCAAAAGGGAACCACCTTCTCAGAATCAGCAAACACATGGAGCACTGCCGCAAGGACCAGCCTATATCAGGACAGCTGAAGAATTGAAGTGATTCCAGTCCCGGAGAAACACTGAAGATAGACTGAAGACAGAAGATTTCTTTTGCATGGTTGGGAAAACCATGTATCTTGATTAATAATCCAGTTTTCCCTTAAATTCCTCCTAACACATTGATCATTTCTTGAAACTTCTTGTTCCTATTTTGGAACCTTGATTGGTGTCCGAAACTTATTTCAAGATACTGTTTCATATTCGACAAACTTGTTTCAGACCCACAATTCGATATTTGTTTGAAATCTATTATTCGATACCATTTGCACATTCATTTATGACCTTGTTTCCTAGTGATGGCTCCTATTTATAAATTTTGTTCTTTTATCAAACTTCGTGTTAATTAAGATTTAATTCCTACTCGAGACTTATTTCGAAACCCTGTTCCTCATTCGAAGTATTATTTGTGCTTCGTCCTATTTAGGACATTGTTGAGGATACCTTTGAGGGTTTTGAAGATTTCGTTTCTTATTCGAGACTTGTTTCCTCATTCATGACTTTGATTTTCTAGTCGAGAGTTGCTGGCCCACTATTTTTGTTTCGATCTTGCTTCCTATCCAAGATTTTGCTTGTTTTATGGATACTTGTTCTTACTCGTTTATTGATATTCTGTTTGCTAATCGAACTTGTACTATTCAGAATTATTCCTACTTGAAATATCATTCTGAAACCTTGTTTGAACCTTCGCTTCTATTGATGCTTGTTTTGAGATTCTATTTCCCATTATTGACTTTATTTTAGACTTGTTCTCTATTTACGATTTTGTTGTTGAGATTCGCTTGTTTCATGTTTACAATCCAATACCTTGTCTCCTATTAGAACCTGTTTTCTAGTCACTATTCTAAACCTTGTTTCCTCGTTAAGATTTTCTATTTCGAGATTTTATTTCCTAATTACGACCTTGTTGATACTTGATTTTTCGCTGTATACCTTATTAGGGAATTCGTTTCAATTCAAGCTTTGCTCGAGATTTCATTTTTATTCGAGATTTTATTGAAACTTATTTCTAGTGCGGAATTTTATTTCTTACTTTGAAACTTGTCTTCTATCTGATACCTTACCTCAGTTCGTCCTTCGAGACTCTGTTATCCTTTCGGGATAACGTTCCATATGTGGAATCTTGTTACCATTCCAGATATCAGTTGATATTCCGTCATAATTTGAAACTTCGTCCTGTCTGAAATTTTAAATCTCTCTGGCTGCCCTTTGTACTCACTGATCGGATCCCTTGTCATTTTTAGTACATAATAAACTCATGTATTCTAACAGTCAGGTAATTTCACCATTTCCGTGACTTGGACTATTGAAATTCATTTTGAATTCCTTGAAACTCTTTTGAAATTCCTAGGGATAAAGTCGAGAGGCTATTCGATGACCTACTATGGCATGACAGTTGCGCGCTGCAGCCATTAGCTGGATTATGGAGACTGAGGGTTCACTGCAGCCAGTAGCGCACTGGCGAGGCAGGAACTCTAAGTTGAAGTGATTTCAGACACCCATAGGTTTTCGAGGATTGTCGAGACTTGTCATATTCTTCATATATTGATCTCTTGGGTTGTTTCGTCAATGATTGTTGGAAAATGGATAAGGTTGATAGAGTATTTGGAGACATATTGTTATTTTAGTCACGTAGCCGGAAGTCCACTGCAGTCAGATACATACTGACGGGGTAGGGATTCTAAGCAAAGTGATTTCAGATACCAATATGTTCTTGGATATTCTGGAGACTATAATCCCTTTTTCATATGATTATTGGTTTTCGAGAATCACAAATCCTTGCATGTTCACCCTGATTTGATACTGTATCTCCTGAGTATTTCGTACGTCCCTCAAATCAACCCTTGCTAATTACCTTCTAGTATTGTATCGTTAGATCATTGATTTTCTCAAATTATACATTGCCAGATTTTGATTTCATACTTCGTTTGTGTCTTGTCTAAATTTTGATTTTAAATCATGTTTGTCTGACCATGATTTTCCTATCTTGTGCTAGCCACCTGTGCTAAACTATCGATTTTTGATCGTACTTAATATTTGTCTTCATGATGTTGCTTCTCTAAGTTGTAATTGAAATTCCTTCCACTTCGTGACTATTTGATCCTCGATCCTTGTCAAAGCGTGATATCCCAAACTTCTTGTGTATACTTGGACTCAAGGCTCAGAGCGACATGGATCGACAGAAGCACTAGGCGGACAACAGCAGATGGTCACCAGAGTTCGTAGTTAGAAGCAGAGTGTTCCTGAAGAATCTCGCCGACCAGAGGCACAATTCGTTTTGGCAGAGGCAGGAAGCTCAGTCCGAGATTCATCGGACCTTTCGATGTGACGGCGCGTATTGGCGAGGTGGCATATTGACTAGCGCTTCCAGCTAGCTTGGAGGGAGTTTACGACGTTTCCCACGTGTTCCAGCTTCGACGTTACATTCCAGACCCAAGCCATGTGGTGGACTATTCAGAGCTAGAGGTGAGTCCGAGCTTGACCTACGAGGAGCAGCCAGTGGAGAACCTTGATCGGAGGGAGAAGCAACTACGGAACCAGACTATTCCACTTGTCCGCGTCCTGTGTATACACCACTCTCCGGGAGAGTCCACATGGGAGCGTGAGGATGAGATGCGTGAGCGATATCCTAGTTTGTTCACTTGAGTGCTTTGTATTCATACATTTTTTTTTTTGAATTCAATAAACAACTCTTTGGATTCACTATTCTGGATTATCTGTGTCTACATTCCAATTTCGAGGACGAAATTTTTTAAGGGGGAGAGATTTGTAACTCCACCTTTCCAATATTTTTAGTAATTAGAAATTTTTTTATTTATATATATTTCGTGAAGAGTTATTTTAACTATCCTATTTAAGTTAGCCTTTGGGCTTCTATATAAACTAATTGTTTTATCAGCCCATTACTTGTCCAGCCCATTACTGTCCAGCTCATTAAATTGTTTTCAGCTACTGATTTTTAATCCACTAATCCTTCAAATTTTGGGGTGGAGAGAGAGCATGTGCAACACCCAGCTCATTCTTCCCTTCCCTAACAGCTCACCCATGTGAAGGTTCAAATTCTCTAACGGTTTCCTTCACCAGAGAATGGAGCTGGCATTTTGGCGCCAAAACTATTGCGTGAGACCCAAGCAGTACACCCTATATAATTCTTCTTTCTCCCTGTGAATGAAGCCATCCTCTATTCATTCTTCAACTTAATTTCTCTCATTTGATTCCTTGGATCTGGAGGAATGGAATTAGCAGCCATGGCCACCCTTCTTCCCAGCAGTCGAGCTCTTGTTGAGACAAGCTAATTCCAGTAAGAGTCAAGCTTTTGAATCATTTAGTTTTGTAATTCCAACTCTCAATTCTTTTCTGGATTGATCAAATTTTGTAGAAAGATTGATTCGTGATCGATCGATCGTTCTTCCTCAATCAAGAACGGGAAACAGTATGTGAGTTTCCACCAATATTTTGAATATCGATTTGTGAATAAATTTTGATTTCAACCGTGGCTTTCTTTTCCTAGAGTCTTGTGTGCTAGATCAACGGATCGATTGTGTTGGATTAGCTTGGAAATCTAAATCTGGGATTAACTAGGTGATTTAGAGATCATTGCATTTTCTTTGGACAAGTCCTTGACATTCTAAGCACACTATTTTAATACTGTGTTCCATGTGTTTGTTGTTATGTCTGAGCAGTTGATTTGATTATTTTGGGACGTGGAAGTTGTGTTCTATCTCTGAACCAACAGCCCCTTCAAGAACAATCAGGTAGCTATATTTTCCTTGCAATTAACTGGTTCCCTAATTAGTGGTAGCTCGTGTGGTGATTGGTTCGAATGTTTTGTAATGCAGCAACATGGTTGATTGTGGTCTGGAATATATTTTAGGCATCATGATGCTTTGATGGACCTAGAATATATTCCTAGCATCATGGTCCCTTTATGGACCTGAATTATGAAGCATTTGGATCACTGGTTTAATCTGGGTTTGGGCATATCCATGTATTGATGGATTATTATGAGAGCAGTTATATCCTGCTCGAATGTAGACATACGCATCAAGGCTTTCACTATCTGAAATATTGTAGACTTGAGGCTATGACTGGGTCATTATTCCTTGAGCATTCCTATTTTTGTTCGATGGAATCATGTGCTAACGGGATACTGTGCTGGGAATACTTTTTCAGTGGCTACCTAGCAGCCATTGGAACAACTTGATGATGTGGTGACTGGGAAATCAATCTCAGTCCCTTGGAAATATATAGTTGGGTTAACATCAAGTTGGGGATGGCTGAGATCATACTTCAAACAACCTATGATGATTTCAAGCTAGTGAAATCTGAGGTTGTTTATAAAATCCTTAAGCTCTGGTTATTCTGCATATGTTGGGAAAATGGTTCTCAAGTGGCTTGTTGCAACTGAAATTCTGTTGGGCTCAATTCCAGGAGTGGAATCTCATTTTAGTGAAAATTCCACTCATTTTTCAGTGCTGCTGAGCATTCCCTGTTATTTCAGATTGATGCTAGATGTTTTGAGTTGGTTACATAGGAACTTTGTATTAGAGTTTCCTGTGTAATATGGATTTTGCTGTGGGACTGGTAGGATTGACACCAAGGTTTAGATTGGTTTGGCTTAACAAGTTACTGTTGTCCATTTTACTTTAAACTGGAAATGGCATTCCCTTTGTTTAGATAGGATTCTTTTTATTGCTGTTATAACCTGTGAGCACTTGCAAGTCAAGTTTGGGTTCATTTGAAATCTGGGACCTGGTTATAGCATTTGGCTTCTATGCCAATACCTTAACAGGTTTTATTTTCACCTGTAGACTCATTTCACTGTTAGTAATGCCCAGTCTTCACTGAGAGTAAACTCAGTTCTTGGAGTTGGACTCACTGTCCTGCTATGGACTGAATTATTTCTCAGGACCACTTGTGAACTGAACATCATGTTCCCTAGAATTTTACATATGTTGTTCCAGTTACTGGAGGGGACTTAGTGAGTTAAAATTGATATTAGATTGGGCATGGGGTCTACTGTTCGACTGAGCTTGATATCAGTCAACCTAGAGACTGATAGACCAATTGTTAAATTGTTCAGTTGAGTTGGTTACCTTAGTGGTGTTATGTTCTTCATGTGATATTCAGTTCCTTGTTTGATTAGTCTTTACCATTTACTGTCTTCACCATGATATCTGATTTTTCCTTTCAATTGGCACTTATGGACATTAGTGGCCCTTGAGTTCATTGTTTGTAGGAATATCATTTTGGACAGAACACCTGTAGGTTGGCATTGAACTGTCTATGTGTTGCAGTGTTCTAGTATAAATGGAATGAGTAATACCTGATACTTTGAATGATATTTTACCATTACTGCTAACTGGGCAGGTTTTGATAAGACTTGTACAGTCCAGAAACAGGAAAACTGAGTCTTGGTTAATCCTGTGTTAACCTAGATCAATTCCTGAGAATCCCAGGAATTTATTTCCTGTGTGAAACAGGGAGACATTCCCAGTTGAACCTAGAAGCTAGGCTAATTATTTTAGTAACTTGGGTTCCTATGAAACCTCCCATACTCTGGTTGGAACTAGGCTATAAGATAATTCATGTCTATAACAGGATCTTGTTATGGCTTTTGGTTTCATACAAAGTTCAAGTGATGAAGGTTTAAAAGGACCCATAAGAATCAACCCTTAACAGTTATCTTTAGCCAAATAAAGCTATGTATCCATAACATGTATTTTGTTCTATTCTAAGTTCTTGATAGAGTAGGGTATAGTGACTAATGTTGGTACCATGGTAACTAAGGGTTATAATTAGAAATAATTTGTGAATAGAATCTCTTGATAAAACCAATTAGAATTAGCTGTGTATTAATCAACTTGTACACATCATTATCATTACAGGAGATCATCCAGCTCTTTTACCTACTTGTACTTTCCTGGAGCAAGGCAAGTACACTCTACGGTTTTGTACTTTTCATTATTATATCCTGTACTTCCTTGAGTGACACAATTGCAACACGTCGTGTTCTTTCTGGTGCTCTTGTTCTCTTGTGCTTATTACTTGTATCTGGGGAGGGGAAATATGCTATCTATGTGACCAATCCCAAGTAACAACTCAGGTGTGTTTTAGCTTAGACCCCGCATCGTGCACGCGGGTCCTAAGTCACCATTCATGTGCTTCAGGTGCTTTCAGGTGCTTACCCTAGCCGGTCACATATTTAGTTATATTTCAAATGCATTACACACATGTTCAGGAGATTTCCTTGTACTTATTTCCTGTGATATCATGTTCTTTCAGGTGCTTACATATCATGTTCATTCATGCTCTTACATTCATGTTCTTTCATGTACTTTACCCTGTTCTTCATGTACTTATTCACCTGTATTTTCCTGTACTTTCCATGTTCCCTTGTACTTCATTTCATGATGTCTTGTTCATTACCTAGAATTGTACTTGCTCCGCTCCTGACTGGATATGTTATGATAGGTGAGATGGAGGCTTTGTGTGACACATACTATGGACAGGATACTGCCTTCCCTACTGAGCCAACTGGAGCTGCTTGTGACCTAGAGGCTGCAGAGGCCTAGTACTTCATTTAGTTTTCCATTTATCTTTCCATGTATTGAGACTAGCAGACTTTTATAGTTGAATTGTAATAAATTCAGATATTGTATCTTTACTCTGGATATGGGGACACATTTATAGATGCTGTGATTTCATACATGTTCATATTTATCTGGTTAGTTTCCCTAGATTGGTACAGCTTACTTTGTTGTGTTTAACAACAAAGGCTGGGCGTGTCCGACTCGTATCCGATTATTCGGGAGCGGGTCGTGACATGGTGCCATTACCTGAAGGGAAGAAAGCTGTGGGATGCAAATGGGTTTACACAGTGAAGGAGACACCAGAAGAAAAAGTTGAACGATACAAGGCGAGACTGGTTGCAAAAGGCTATACCCAGACATATGGTATCGATTATGATGAGACTTTTGCCCCAGTAGCGAAGATGAGTACCGTAAGAACACTGGTCTCTATTGCAGCAAACTATGGGTGGAAGCTACACCAGTTAGACGTAAAGAACGCATTTCTTCATGGAGACCTACAAGAAGAAGTATACATGGAGACTCCTCTGGGGTGCTACTTTGTGTCAGATTGAGGTGAAGGACTTAGGACAGATGAGATACTTTTTAGGTATCTAGGTGTGTGATGGTGAACAAGGAATTATTCTCTCACAAAGAAAATATGTACTAGATCTGCTGAAGGAGACAAGGATGCTGGGATGCCGAGCAACAGTCACTCCAATTGACCAGAAGTGCAAGATGGAAGCAGAAGCAGGAGAGCCTGCTGATCGCGAAAGGTATCAAAGGCTAGTAGGCAGACTGATTTATCTAGGACATACTCGCCCTGATATATCATTTGCAGTAAGTGTTGTAAGCCGCTATATGCATGATCCAAGAACGGGTCATATGGATGCAGTATTTCAGATCCTAAGATATCTGAAAGGGACGCCGGGAAAAGGACTGTGGTTCAAGAAGAATGGATGCACAGATGTTGAGGGATACTGCGATGCAGACTGAGCAAGCTGCATAGACGACAGAAGGTCTACCACAGGGTACTGTGTTTTTGTAGAAGGAAACCTGGTTTCATGGAGAAGCAAGAAACAGTCAGTGGTGGAGGAGCAGCTCGGCTTCGACACTTCGACTTCGGACTTCCGGTTGGGCGTCTGCAACCAAAGATGTCAGTGCTCTATCCAGACCGTTCCTGTCCAAGTACCAT
The DNA here is from genome assembly GCA_029216955.1 of Iris pallida. Classification (NCBI taxonomy): domain Eukaryota; kingdom Viridiplantae; phylum Streptophyta; class Magnoliopsida; order Asparagales; family Iridaceae; genus Iris; species Iris pallida. The sequence goes on along the minus strand of JANAVB010012200.1, from coordinate 13,821,277 downwards.
AGACCCTTATGCCATGTGCCAGTGTCTAGTCGTCTCCCCGTTCCCTTCTCCTGAAAAGTTACCTTAGGAATATTAAAGGAAACAATACAGTTTAGATCAAGGATAATGGCGCTAATGGATATAAGATTGACAGGAAAGGAAGGAGCATGTAAAACATTAGATAGAGTGATGGAAGGAGTGCAATCAACAGTGCCTTTACCCGTAATAGGCCTGGAGGTACCATCAGCAGTCTGAATGCTTTCAGGCGGCGTTAGAGTAGAGTATTCCCGAAACTCTCCTCGGGACCCCGTGACATGGCAAGATGCCCCAGAGTCCATAATCCAAGCTGGCTGAGAGACAGATGCAAGAGCATGCGGAGGTATACCTGCACTAGTTTGGGAGAAGTAAGTGTAGTAATCTCCTGTAGTGGACGGCGCCCCAGGAATGACTTGTCTTTCACCAGAACCAAGCTTTGAGCCACGCATCTTCTCGAGAACTTCTCTCTCAAATAGAGTGATGTCCGCCAGCTGATTGTCCCCACCTTCATCCGCCAGATGCGCCTTGTTGCCTCCAGAGTAAGTGCCCCTTCCACCACCGTAGCTGCCTCGACCACCTCGTCGTCCACCGCGACCACGGCCCCGACCATTCGAGGGAGTCCGTGTCGATTTTGGGCAAAAGCGGATGTAATGTCCTGTGTCACCACAGTTGTGGCAAACGCCTCCCGTAGAAGGAGGCTGTGTGAAAGTGGCAAGAGCAGATGTGTCAACTCCGGCCTGCTCCCCTTGGGAGATACCCTTGGTAGGCATCAGCTTCAACTGTGCTTCTTCCTGTGCCATGGCAGCTATGGCGTCTTCTAATGTCGGCAGCGTTGGTTGTGCGAGAAGTACATTCCTCCATTGCTCAAATGCTGGGTTGAGCCCCTTCAAAAACTTCATCATCCGTTGCCGCGAGATATAATCCAGAAATTTCTGGAAATATTTTGCAAAAGCCGGTTCAACTTGAGCATCCTCCATGCCAAGAGGATCATAATGGTCAAGATCAGACCAGTACTTCTTCAATAAGGCAGCGTACTCAGAGATGGTACGATCGTCTTGGATTACCCGATCGAGCTCATCCTGCAGTTGGAAGACTCGCATGGGGTTATCCGAACCGGAGTACATGTCTTTCAACGTTCTCCAGATATCATCAGCTCCCTCCTATTGCTTCAACGTTACCCGACATTTGGTCGGTCAAAGAGGCTGCCAACCAACCAGCCACGACATTGTTGACAATGTCCCATACAGCAAACTCCTTCGAGGAGTGATCGACAGGGGCTCTGGTGTGGCCATCGACATAACCAACCAAGCCACGTCCCTTCAGCGTCCTGTATCGCCTGCTGCGACCATTTCAAGTAGTTGGTCGTGCCTTCCAACTTCGTCTCCAGCTTGTCCAACTTCCCCATTTTGTACGGTGACGGATCCACATCAGTATGGGTCACGCGTGGGGTTGCCTCCGGTAATCTCTTGGTCAGGAGATCCTCGACCAGGGCCTTCATTTCTTCTGCTGTCAACTTCCCCATAGATGGAATCTATGACTTCTTCAACTGCAATCAGTGAGGTGTTGTTGTTTCCTGAGTCGTCTTCTTTTGAGTCGTCTTCGTCTTAGTCAGCTATCGGGGGGAAACAACAAAACGAGATCCCTCACTGATATGTCGTAGTTTATACGACCAACTAGAACCGCGTCATGATAACGCGTTCAGACGGTTCAAGGATAACCAACGTAGTTGTGCCTCCTTGCATGAGACAAACCAGAGGTATACCAGCCGTGCAGAAACGATTGTATAGACAACGTTTCTGAGATACGAAAATCTAAAGAGATTTCGTATTCGTAGTAGAGCTTCTAAAAAGAAGGTACTAATTCTCGAAGGCAACAACAGAGATCTTCTAAAGAGAAGGAAATCTGTTTTTTTAGAACAACAAAGAAACCCTAAAAAGGGTGCTGTAGCAGCAAGTGGGGGGCGGCGCTGGCGGAGGGGGGGGAACAGCTGTGGAGGGGGGGGCGGCATTGGAGGGAGGGGGCGGCGCTGATGGGGGGGGGGCGGCGCTGGAGGAGGGAGGGGGGCAGCGCGGGAGGTAGGGGGGCGGCTGTGGAGGTGCTGGAGGACGGGGGGGGGGGGCGCTGGAGGAGGTAGGGGGGCGGGCGGTCGGGGCTGCGGGGGGGTGGGGGGGGGGCTGCGGGCGGCAGGGAGTGGGGGGGGCAGGGAGTGGGGGGGGCGGCAGGGAGTGGGGGTGCGACAGGGAGTGGGGGGGCTGCGGGCGGCAGGGAGTGGGGGGGCGGCAGGGAGTGGGGGTCGGTGGCCTTGGAGAAGGCTGGAGGGGGGGGGGGGGGCGGCGGCTTGGGGGGGAAGGAAATTTTTTTTTGTGGAAAGAGAGAGAGAGAGAGAGAGAGAGAGAGAGAGAGAGAGAGAGAGAGAGAGAGAGAGAGTTATGGCTCTGATACCAAGTTGAAATGAGTCTAATATCTCAGATAATTTTATTGAGGGCTACTGCCTACTACTTATAGAGGGTCCAACCCCTCTTCATATTACATCTAACCGATGTGGGACTAAAGTCCCTTATTTACTCTAACAGACGTTCCTTTCAACGCGGGTAGCGAGACCCGCAGATAGTTTTCGAATTACCCGTGCTAGCATCCAGCACAACTATCGTGGTTCCTCCTAGGCCAAATTAGTCTCGTGTCCTCGGAGGATACCGTTCGAGAAACCAAATCTCTTGTGCACAAGTTGTCCATGACCGTGTGATACTAAACTAATTATTCAAGCATTATCTACGATTTGATAAGAATTTAACATTCTCAGTGATTCTACTATCGTTTGAACAATCCTTAGTACGTTATGCATTACCGTTGCAATACTTTTTCATCGATTCAATCTTTATTAACGTAGTTCTATAACAAGCCTATTATAAGTAAACATATAGCAGTTTAACGATTTATAGTTCTATAACAGGGCATATCATAAGTAAGCATGCAGCAGTTTTACGATTTACAATTTTATGGAACAAGCATGCAACATTGTGTTTTCACATCTATATATAGCATTTTATGTTATCCGTATCGTTGATTGATTGTAGAGCAAGAGGGTGAAGGGAAGAATGTCAAGCCACTTACCGTTGGAGAATAAGACGAGAGAAAGAGGTCTTCTACACTACGCCGCACCTACGCGATAACCTGCATTCGCATAAACAAAGGACAATACTCTTACCTTTCTATCAGAATTCAATATGTAATACGAAGTTCGAAGAACGCATACAATTGAATCCATTGAAGTCATTCTCGAAAACGCAATCATAAACCAACGCGAAAGAAGCAAATGCGGCAACTGAAAACGACAAGGAAAACCAAGCAGCGGAAAGGTCTCTCGCTACTCGGCCGCATAGTCCTTCCTCGAGATACAATCCGCTGAATATGGAATTTGATTCCGAAGAAACCAATCCATAACGAGAAAATGTTCTTGATTCAATCTGTTTCAATTAATCGGTACCGACAATGTTTCTTAACCGTGCTCACCGCAAACGAGGAACATGACACAACGTTGGGACATGACACTACAATACTTGTCTCATGTTCCATTTGTACCGAGGTCATACTTGTCTCCTGCTCCATTTATTTTTGCAAGATTGGAACCGGAGCCAAGTTCCCATAGCACATAAAACTGTTATATATAGTTTTAGTAATTTCAGCAGAAAACATTTTGATAGAGCAACTCTTTTCTTTGGTAGTATATGTGATTGTACTAGATAAATATCTAGCAATTTTGCATAGTATATGTAATGCAGTTGTATTTACATTTGGGATAAAATATGGAACAAATGATTGTTATTGATCTTCAATTGCTGCAATCGCAGGTGATTGCTAAGCTAGAGGGTCCTGCTGTGAGTCAGTATTGTTTACTACGGTTATTACAGGTAAGCATGGTTTGGTCTTAGGCTGTTCGGAGTTCAAGGTTTCTGATTAGTGAAATAATGATTTTGCTCTTGCAGACAACGCTCGATGAATCTTTATATGAACTTGCTGGGGAGCTGGTTTGATTTTTGCATGTAATACATGCATCTTCTCCTTATTAAGCCTAAGCTTTTATGTCTTGGACAGTATAGTTATTGTTGATCAATCACAGGTAAGGTTTTTGCTGACATCTGGAAGAGACTATGAAATTGCTTCTGCAGAGTCTGATAAGCTGTCTCCTAAATTTTTGAGCTATTTTCTATTCTGTTCTTCCTCTAGGAGGCAATCCTCTGACTCGAAAAGGTATACCGTAAATTTCATTCATCATTTTCCTAAACCACTGGTTATATAGAACCCTTGGGAGAATAATTTTCTCTGATAACTTGTTATTGTAACAATAATTCATTCAAAGAGCTCAGTGCACATGTTGCTTCTGTTAAGAACATCTTGGAGAACCATGCAAGCTATTTAATGTCTGGGAAAGAGCTTTCAAAACTTGTAGCATTTGTAAAGGGAACTCAATTTGATTTAGTGGTGAGTTTTTATCTGGGAATATTGTCTATCATGCTCATTTACTTATTAGATTTCTGACTTTGATTGTGTCTGGCTTTGTACAGGAATACCTTCAACGGGAAAGACTAGGATCTGCACGATTGGACAATTTTGCTTCTGGGCTTGAACTGATAGGACAAAAGGTATAACTTATTTTCTTTCTTTTTTTTCATGTCATAATTTTGCATTGCGGCTTAGAAGCAAGCTATGAATTTCAGCCATATGTTCCATCTAATTTACTCTTCTATTCCTAGTATCCTATCTTTATGTGCTCATCTATGTTATATGGACTTGGAAAATGGGTGTCTATATCCGTATCGTGTCTGTACCTGTATCCGCATCCGTATTTGTGCAACATAGGTAACTAAAACTATACCTATCTGAAAACTTCAATATCCCGTACCCTATCGGTGTCAGTACTCATCAACGTAGATACTCATAGTACAGAAAGATGATGTCAATGAAAACTGTAATGTACACTGCAGCTTCTTGTGTCGTTTTTTCCTGGAAAATACAGAGATGTTGTATTATCTTATATACATTAAGAATTAAAAAGATGAGCAGATACACGCTCGTTCACACACATATATATGACAGGCATGTTATTCTTCTTGATTATTTAGCAATAGTATTTAACAAGGTCTTAATCCGCCTCCACCAAAACTTTAACAGTTATATCATATATGACAAGGTCTTAACCATAGTTTGCAGTATTGGCCGTTACCGATCCGATACGGCCGATATCGATACGGTTTGGCATATCCCTATCCGATACCGGTCGATACTGACCGATTCCGACATTGGGATGTCTCTTTTTTGGTCAATTCGAGGAGAAGAAAAATTTGGAAGAAAAAGACCAATCAACAAGGGTGTAAAAGCATAGTAAAGTTGTAAAAGAAGAAAACTTATCTATCACATGTAAACCAATCGACAAGGGTGACTACTATTCATTCAATTTCAAAACTACTAAGAAACAACACTTGAAATACTTAAAATTATGCCTAAATAGTAAATGTATAAAATATATTTCCTAAAATGTTAATAATTTACTAATAATTATTTGCTTTCGGATACCAACAAATTCGATACTCCGATCCGAAACTGTCGATATTGTCGATACTGTCTATCCTAATACACATAGGAATGGTCCGATACAGATTCCGCTACCGATACTTTGAACCTTCTTCGTGTCATGGGATGAGTGCGATTCCCTTTAGTAAATTGTACAATCATTCGTCTTTGTCTAGACTCTTTATAGTCAAGGGGAACTTGGAGGATACTCCTTGGTTGCATGAGCGAGCTTAAATTGCATAGCCAAGAGGCAGTTCTACTACCCTCCCACTTATGTCCAAGTCTTATGGCATGACCATCTCATGCTCATAGCAAACTTAGCTAAGAATTTGGCACCACCATAGAGGGTTGAGGGGTCAACGGTCGGTCATAAAAACTTTGTCAACTCTTTAATTGTTCAATTGCTTTTGGAAAGTAATATTTACTATTTAACCTAATCTAAGACTTTTATTTAATTGTTTTCAGCTCCAAATAGGTACACTGCATAGTAGATTAGATGCTGAATTCCTTCTGGCTCATATGTGTTCTGTCAAATTCAAGGAATGGATTGTAGTCCTCGCTACTCTATTAAGGCATTCAGAGGTATACTTGTTTTTTTTAGCATAAATTGCTATGATCACTTTACTTAAAATGGATAATAAGAAATCACATCACCGGCACAATTTCAAAAACTAAAAAAACTAAAAAAGTTTTTAGTAAAAAAGTTTTATGTAAAATCCACCGCTAAAAAAACTTTCATCGCGTGCCCAGAATTAGAGAAACTTATCCAAAGCGGGTTCCAAATGACCCTTTTGTCCTTCCTTTTAATTTATTGGAAACACCCACAAAACTGCTCTTAAAAAAACGTTTCAATACTCCATCTTCTTCCATACGCTGCTCACTTTCGAATCTAGGTTTTCTCCTCAAAAATCTTCAAAAACTCGTCGAAAAATTTCGGAAAGACCGGGACAAACGACAAAAGTGCTAAAACGGAGGTCCAAACATCATTTTTTTGCGAATCTAAAATTTCGGAAGGCCGTCTAACTGTGAAGCTGTTACTTTCAGTCTCCTCGACGATACGCTCATTTTGCGACAAACGGGACCTCGTTTCGACCTCCCAGTCAAAAGTTATGGCCCTCCAAAGTTTCAGCTAACCATAAAATGCAGGAGAATGGCATTCTCCGTCTTAATTTACACGGAGAATGACCATTCTCCGTCTTAATTAGGACGGAGAATGACATTCTCCGTCTTAATTTACACGGAGAATGGTCATTCCAGTGTTAAAACGCAGGAGAATGACCATTCTCCGTGTTAGAAACACGGAGAATGCCATTCTCCGTGTTAAATGAAACGGAGAATGTCATTCTCCGTGTTAAATAAAACGGAGAATGCCATTCTCCGTCCTAATTAAGACGGAGAATGGCCATTCTCCGTGCTAAATTAAACGGAGAATGACCATTCTCCGTCTTAATTAGGACGGAGAATGCCATTCTCCGTGTAATTTATCACGGAGAATGGTCATTCTAGTGTTAAAACGCAGGAGAATGACCATTCTCCGTGTTAGAAACACGGAGAATGCCATTCTCCGTGTTAATTAGGACGGAGAATGTCATTCTCCGTCTTAAATAAAACGGAGAATGCCATTCTCCGTCCTAATTAAGACGGAGAATGACATTCTCGGTCCTAATTAAGACGGAAACGGAGAATGTCATTCTCCGTGTTAATTAGGACGGAGAATGGCATTCTCCGTCCTAATTAAGACGGAGAATGCCATTCTCCGTCCTAATTAAGACGGAGAATGGTCATTTCCAGTGTTAAAACGTGTAATTTAGTTTTTTCATGAATAAAGAGTTTCGTTCTTCTTTCAAAGCGATGATAATTCTTATGGAAAAGAAGAAGAAAGATCTTCTCTCCACAATTGAAGATCTGAGTTCAAATGTCTCCACGATGAAGATGATGATGATGGTGATGATGATGACGAGCGATGATCTGAGTTCGACTGAAGAAAAACACACCGAACTACGAACGATCTTTGCGATCTCTGCTGAATATGAGAGCAATGGAATTCAGATTTCCCGTGAAGAAGAAGAAGACGAAAATCGCAATCCAGATCTGAGTTTTTTGAATTCAAATACATATAGATGACCAATTCGCGCGGAGGGGTAGTTTCGGTATTATAAAAATAGCAGTTTCTAGCGGGTGGCATCTAAAAGGGAATCTTGGAATATTTAACGTGAAAATACTTAATTCTGGGTATTTCATAAAACTTATCCAGCGGGTGGGCATTTCATAAAAGCCTACCCCGAAATTGGGTTTCTCAGCAATTTCCAGTTTATTTAATTGTTTTCAGCTCCAAATGGGTATTGCTTCCTCTGTCGTGCATCCTCATGTTCCGGCCTCTGCCACCATCTTCTTCTTCTTCTTCTTCGGCCTCTGCTACCATGTGTCGACTCTTGTAACTGTTGTCCGCTGATGTTGTTGGTTCTGTTCATGATGGCAACTCTGCTGATGCTGACGGCCGATTATGTCTAGTTGTCTACTAGTGTTTTGTTTTTTCAGTTTATATAGCAACTGTAGTTTGAGGGGAGTTCTGCGATCTGTTGGGTGTTAGAGTTAGTGAGCTTATGTAGTTTGAGTTCAAATTCCATATTAGTGAACACCGTATACACAAGTGCAAAGTCCGACATTTAAATGACAAAAAACCCCTCGTTAGATTTCCGCTTTTTGTACTAAAAGACCCCATGTTCGTAATTTTCCTGAAAGTATAAAATCTGCTCATTTTGCTCCCTTTCCGCTAACTACTGTTAAGTGGGGATGTAATGACTATTTTACCCCTCCACTCTCTCCCCCCTCTCTCTCCGGTAGTGCGGGAAGGAGGAGGAGGGGGCGGGGAGGGGGGTGGCTCGCCGGGGCAGGGGAGGGGGCGGCTCGCCGGGGCGGGGAGGGGGGGTGCTAGGCTCCCCAGGCCCGGGAAGAGGGGGGCTGGGCTCGCTGGGGCGGGGTGGGGTGCGGCTCGCCGGGGCGGGGAAGGGGGGTGCTCGTCGCGGCGGGGAAGGGGGGGGGGGGGGCTCGCTGGGGCGTGGAGGGGGGGGGGGGGGGGGGCTCTCCTGGGAGGGGCAGGGGGCGGGAAGGGGGAGGGTAGTTTAGTATTATTTTTTAATAAAAAATGTCACTTAACGGTCAAAACTAACGGTCAACTGACGGTAGGGGGCTGGCCGAGCAAGTCATAGATTGCGGGGGTCTTTATTTGCTAAATTTGACTAAAAGGTCTTTCTACGCAAAAGGCGAGAATCTAACGTGGAGTTTTTTGTCATTTACCCAAAGTACTCATAGGGACCCTATGTAGTTTGAGTTCTATTACGTTTCAGCTGTTCCAGATTTCAATTGGAGCCCCAAACTGTTGAAACTACGATAATTGGTCTATTCAAAACCACGTAAACCGCCTGAAACAGTCGAAACAAATACTCATAGGGAGGATCTGAGACATAAACCAATGCCCTCGTTTTTGAACCTTGCTCTAGACATAACGGTTCTTTATTTGGAAAACGTCAACCCATCAGTTTAGTTTAATGCAATCATTTGCTAAAACACTACTTATCGAAGTGCATATACTAACATGTTGGTTCACATATATTAATGTGAACCAACATGTTGAGGAGTTTAAACCTCGAGCACAAAGTTCACTGTGAATGGAAGAGTGTAACCAGATAGAGACTATTTAGCTAATAATTTTTTTTGCAGGTACTATTTGATCTCTTCCAACATGATTTGCGACTATGGAGAGCATACAGCACAACTCTTCAGGTACCTTCTCTTTTAAAATTTTGCCATGAGCTAATAATTTAACAAAATTTTAGTGCCTCTTTGGTCATGATCTCTATTTTACAACAGTCTCATCCTGCCTTTGAGGAATACCTTGATCTGCTTAATGACTTAGACGATCAGCTTTCATCCGTCTCTTATTTGGATGGTCAAAGAGGATCCTCCACATCCTCTGATCGCTCGTGAGGCTATCATCTTTGGATTCAAGCGGGCACATACTTATCGCCTGTAGGCAATTCGCCATCATCTTTACTTTTAACTCGCCATCATCACCTGTAAGTTGCACTCAGGAAGAAAGTGAAGGACTTGTTTCAATTTTCAGCTGTACCTACTACCTAGTAATGGTCAATCTAATCAGGATGTAATAATCTTAGGTCAGTTTTGATTCATGTGAGATATTAGACTGCCTATTCAATTGTTCACTAAGTGGCTAATTTGCAGTGTTATAAATTATGTTTACTTGCATTTTGAATTTGGGACACTAAGACTTGGCACTATACTAACTTGTACAAATGTTTTTTTTTATGCTGTAGCGTTTGCATCAGAGTACTAGTCCCCACTGGAAAAGTCCCGTAGGCAAGGGCGATGTTTATAGTTCAGGGATTTTACTACAAGGAAGTCACGCGGTTAATCGTTACAGGGAGAGTCAAGTTTGAAGCATTGGATAAAAGAAGCATCACAAAATTGTGGAAAGACAAACCTCCCGAGAGAACCCTAACATTGAGCATCAATCAGGAAGTATTGAGTAGGACTCTGCATAATTGGGGTTGAAAGAGAAAGGGTCCAAAGACCAGGAAAATTTATCTTGTACTTTTAAGTCTTGAATCGAGAACTTTGTCGAATGCTCTGTGTTGAAGTAGTTCTTGGTTTGTTACTATAATTTGTTAAAACATACATTCGTCTGATTGATGAATTATATACGATACTTTTGAATAAAATTGTGGAAGTTCTCTGTGTATAATAATTTAAGAAACTAGAGACAGTAGAATAAAAATGATACAGGATACTCTTATTCTTCAAGTTATACATCTGTATGAAAATATTTTATAAGTACGAAATACACAACTTCCTCAATAATCCCTTGGACTGTTGGCCACTACTTGGTGTTACTGAAAACTATTCCTCGTTAGCTATCTTTGTCCGTTTTTATATAGGGCTGGGTGTTTAGTTTATTTGGTTTCAACCGAATCGACAAAATCGAATAAAGTAAAATTCTAAAAATCCAAAATCGAAACCGAACCCTAATTAGCTAAAACAGAAAGCGAACTGAATAAGAGTTCTTATTGGAGTGATTATTTTCTGGTCAGTTTTGGTTACCTTAAGTGGTATAACACTGAATGTGTTCCTTACCCTAGCTTCGTAGTAATTGGGACTGTGACAACCCTAATTATTTAATAGTATCAAGCTATAGGACTTGTTGGGTATGACTGAATGAATGACTTGATTAATACATGTTAATGTTACTGATGATTACTATCCTATTATTATTCTCCGAGGGAGTGCATTGGTACCGTATTGACTCGACAGTGTTATTTACAGTTATTACATCTAGGGGTGAGCATTATTCAGTTTTGGACCAAACATCGAAATTTAAATAAGAGTTTAGGTTCAGTTTGAAGAAACTTCTGTTCAGTTTCGGTTTTGAAAATACTCGTACTTTTTATTCAGTTTTAGTTTCGAGTTTGTATATATTATTTTTCAAAGAAACACAAGTCTGGACATATATTTATTCGTATATATTATTTGTACATTAATATATACAAATTTATACGGGTATTAATTTATTACAAATAATTATATAAATTATTATATACAATAATATATACAAACTAATATAGACATGTATAAATTTATATGCAGTAATGTATACAAATTAATATATACAAATAAATATATATAAATTAATTTGTACACAAAATAATAGATTTTGTTATTATCCATATTAATTATTATACAATTTGATGTATATAATAATAAATTAACATACATACATATATATATATATATATATATATATATATATATATATATATATATATATATATATATATATATATATATATATATTATGAATTAATAAATTTATTTTTATAAGTTATAATAATCTTCATTAATAATTTATACGTTTATCACAATTATAATAACTTTAATCACAACCATAATTTTAGTTAGTAATTTATAAATAAATATTTAACTGTAATCTTAATTAATACTTTATTAGTCTTAATTATAATTTGATTGTAATTTAATTACTATTCTGTTATATTTTATTTAATAATAAATTAATCATAATTCGGAAATAATAATCTATAATTTAATAATTCATATATTATATTAAATTGATAATTTATTAATCGTCATTATAATCATCATTGTAATCTTAATTAATAATTTATTAATCATAACTATTATCATAATTATAATAATTTAATTATTATAATTTAATTATTAATCATAACTAGGATCATAATTATGGTTACAATAATTAATTAATAATTTATTTATTAATTATTTTTTAATTACTATTTTATTAACATAATTATTATTCATAATTATAGTTTACCAAATCCTTTGGTTGGTTGGATTTGAATTTGAATTTTAAATCCAAATCCAAATCAAATCTTTTTTTACCAAACAAGCCGAGTATTTGTGAGAGATTGGGTCTCACCTCCAAGTTTCCTCACTACGGAATAAAACAGTTAAATCTCACCTCCAAATTTCCTCACCTCCAAGTTTCGGTTATAGCAGGCTATATAACCCTAGCTAGCGGAGGACAGCTACCGATCGATCGATCGATCATCATGTTCGACGTACTCTCAGATGATCTCGCCATGGAGGTCTTGGTCCGACTCCCGGTCCGATCGATCATGCGCTTCCGTTGCGTCTCCAAAGCCTGGAACAGCCTCATCTCCGAGCTGGGCCGCCGCCATCGCGACAGGCTGCCTCCGGCAATGGTCGGATACATACAAGAGTATCCCGGCTGTTGGCAGAACACCACCAAGTTCACCGGAATTGGCAGGAGGAGCTGTTACAGCAGCGACGCTCTGGCAGCCGCTGTCGCCGGCTCTCGCGGACCCGACTTCAGCTTCATGCCACTTTGCTACTCACAGGAGAACAGGAATATTGTTAGTGTCTGCAACGGACTGGTGCTGTGTCGCTACAGCATCCTGCAACTAGACGACGAGCAACCAGACTGCGAGCACTTCCACGTCGTCTGCAACCCCGCCACCAAGAGATGGAAGAGGCTCCCCGAAACGAAGTTTTGTGATCCCATCGCGGCAGGGTTCGACCAACGCCTCCCCCGCCGCCGCCACTACAGAGTCCTCGGAGAGGACACCCTAACGCATCCTGGCCCCGACACCTTCAGGTTCAAGATGTTCGTGTCGGAGACCGGCAGTTGGGTGGATTGCCCCGGCGGTCTTCCGCGCACCCTCCTCACCTCGTTTCTGGAGGTCATGTTCTACGCTGACGGGATCTTCTACGTCTTCGGCATCTCCTGTCGTGCACAACGTAGCGGTCGTCCATCTGCTCGCCGTAGAGGAGGCTGGCTGCCGCAGGATCCCGCTGCCTCCCGGCGTGCGGCCGGACGGGTTCGAAAGCAGCCTTCTCCGTGAGTGGTCCTCCAGAGGCGTCCGTCCATGTCTCGGGTCGTTGGACGGCGTCCTGCGTCTGGCGGCCGGGACGCAGGACGAGATCCTGGTGTGGGCTCTGGAAGCTGTGGGCTGGGTTCCGAAGCACGCCGTCAACTTACTTGGCGTCGGCCGCGAGAGGCTGGCGGAGATTGGAGCGGACCCGGGCCTTCTCCCGACGGTGCGGTTTGTGAAGTTCCATCCCGACGTGGATGTAATCTTTCTTTGCACGCCAGGAACGGTTCTCTCCTACCACTTGGGCACTGGCACTTTTGAAGTGATGAGTAGCGACGCAGTGGATGCGATCAACGACTCCTACATGCCCTACTTCTTCTTTCCCTACTCTCCGTGCTACTCTGAGTAACTCGACCTCTGAAGCTACAATTCTTATGCGAAAACTTTGATACCGAAGGGGGTATCAAAGTTTTGATATCCCATTTTTCATGTAGCATCAGCGGTCGACAAATTCTTCTTTTTGTTTTCTTTTCATACATATAAAGTCTGTTGGATGTCATCTCTGTCTCTGATACTAAAAGTATAAACCGTGTTTTATTTCTTCTTTTCTTCTTCTTGAATCAATCTTGGTCTTCCTCTTCTACAGCTGCTTCTTCTTATCACTATTATCATTGGGATAATTACTATTTTATGTTGGCCCAGAGAAGCAAAATAAAAAAAATGGAAAACGAGGAGAATGAAGCTTGTGTTTATTAGCATAGGAATAGAGCCTTTATATAGGCGCATTACAAGATGGCTTACATTTTGGCACAAAGTCCTTACAGAGGTAGAAAATGGCGGGACATAGAGCAACCACAAAAACGTGTCACGATCTGCTTCCAGATAACCGAATTCGAGTTCATAAGTACCTCCAGCCTACGCAGTAGTATCGACTGTAGTACATTATCTAGACCTCAAGAGTAATCATGAATATGAAATATAAATTGCATTTACTCAATCAATCACGGTGTAACTAAACATGAAGGAGAGAGAGAGAGTGATCCACAATGAAAACATTACCTCGTACTCATCCTACACTCTTCCCACTTATGTCCTCGCCTCTTACAATATGCACAAATAGTAGTCGTCTAGGTTTGCCTCTAGTTGGTTGATACTGTTGCTGAAAAGTCTTTTGTTGAATATTGGAACATGAAGCATATGGGGGAGGAGAAGATCCAAGGAGTTGATGCTCAATCCATTAAAAAAAAAAAAGCTTCCTCTACTTCCGACCACTTCCGACCACTTCCCTGATGAAGTCGGCGACGTCGACCACCATCTGCTCCGCCTCCGGCAGGCCCTCGAAGAACTGGAAAGCATGGATTGCGTTCTCGTACTCCCGAACGCACACTTCCACCCCGGCCCTCCTCAGCCCCTCGCAGTACCACCTCTGCCGGTCCTGGAGCGTGTCCATCCCCCCGACCACCACCATCGTCGGCGGGAACCCGCTCCAGTCCCCGTGCTCCTCCGACCCTGGCCCGGGCCCGAACACGTTCGCCGCCTCGTGGTCCAGGCTGGACCCCTCGGGCAAGAACGACCGCCACATCCACTTGTACCGCTCCCTCGACCCCATCGGGACCCCCTCCAGCCTCCTCTCCGACTCCGTGTCCTCCTCCCCGCCGAAGAACGGCTGGACCGCCACCACCCCGGCCGGCGTCAGCCTCCGGAAGGACGACGCCTGCATCCGGCGGGCGACGTGGTGGGCGATGTTCCCCCCGGCGCTCTCGCCGGCGAGGAAGACGGCGGCGGCCGGAGCATCGGCGGCGGCGAGGCTGTCGTCGAGCCACGCGACGGCGTCGAAGCAGTCGTCGTAGGCGGCGGGGAAGCGGTGCTCGGGGGCGAGGTGGTAGTCGACGGTGACGACGCGGGCGGGGACCCGGCGGGCCAGGCGGCGGCAGAAGGCGTCGTACGGGTGCGAGAACGCCGAGTTGAACACGAAGCCGCCGCCGTGGAAGTACACGATTACTACGGGAGCGGGAGATGATTCCTCCTCCGGAGTAGGAGCGAAGACGCGGACGGAGAGGCTGCGGGCGGGGTCCACCACGTGGTCCGAGGTGGCGACGCCGTCGGCCGGGACGGGGTTCGGGGGGGCGTGGAAGTCGAGGAGGGAGAGGACGCGGCGGCGGACGGTGCCGTCGCGGCGTACGCCGACGGCGAAGAGGACCGCGGTGAGGGCCTCGGCGAGCCGGACTTGCCACGGGAACTTAGCAGAGCGTCTGGGTCGGGTTTCCGACATGTTTGAGTCGATATCACTGTACTGAACTGGACTGAACAGAACTGACTGTGGGGGGTTGTTGGCTACCTAATGCTTCTATATTTCGGCATAACTTTTATGGTAGGTATAACCACCATAAATTTAGCATATTTAATATTAGATTAATTTGTAACTAGTTTTTTTTGGAATATTTTAGTAAATGCGAACATCAAAATATATAAATTAGCATATACTCCGACTATTTTTTTAAAACTACCCTTAGTCTTTTGTATGGAACAAATAAAATTGGGTAAAGTGCAAAAAACCCCTCCTTAGATGTATCACTTTTGCACTAAAAGACCCGACGCTCTAAATATTACTAAACGTTTCTAAAATGCGCATAAGACCCCCTAATCCTGATTTTAGTGTAACGGACGTTGGTTTTAGGGTAAACTGACCGTTATACCCTCCCTAATATATGTTAAACCCCCCATTAGATTAATGGCATGCTTTCAATTCCGACGCTTCAACTCTCGTCCAGTTCTCCCTGGAGGGAAGACGGAGAACAGGAGGCTCTCTTCCAGCCCTAATTTTGCACGAAACCCTAAATCGAAGACGGAGAAGAAGAGATTCAGGTATTCTTAAGCTCTCTTCCAGCCCTAATTTCGTTTGTAACCCTATTCTGGTGTGACAACCCTAATTTTGCACGAAAAATTCTTGTTTGTGATGAGGATTTTGTTCGTGAAGAGAAATTTTGGGGAAAAAAAACCGTAGTTTGTGATGAGGATTTTGTTTGTGATGAGGATTTCGTTTGTAAACCCTAATTTTGTGTCTGTACATTTACTGGACAAAGTGTGGGGACAGGAAACCCTAATTTTGATGGCCAAGTGTGAAAATGGTAACTGTATTTAATTAGTTGTTAATTTGTTATATGTTTGTAATTGTGTACAGGTTTTAACACAACATGTTTGGTACAAAGTATGTTGTTCACATGTATGTTGGGGGTCACTTTGATGTTGGTGACAAATACGTTGGTGGTCTAGTGTTGGAACTGAAAGAATTTATTATAAGTGATGAATTCTGTTGGTTTGACCTTGATGGCCTATGTGCAAGTGCTGGGGTGCAGGCTCCCTGTGAAGTTTACTTCTACGACCCTGTGGATGGTAGGAAGACACGATTATTGGGTGACAATGATATACTGAGATGCTTTGCCAAGTTTCCAGAGCCGTGTGTTTTCAAATTTTATGTATTAGGGAAGTTCGATGAGTCACTCATTGATTACAATGATTATGAGACACATCCAACAGATTTTAGTGAAGCAGCTATAGAGATGGAAATTAAGATGGCTGAAGATTATTGGGCAAGCATTAACTTGACTGGGGAACCACTTGAACATGTGGATGAAGAACAAGTGGGTGAAGAAGAAAAAGTGGCTGTGGGTGAAGAACAAGTGGCTGAAGAAGAAAAAGTGCCTGTGGGTGAAGAACAAGTGGGTGAAGAAGAAGTGGCTGAAGAACAAGTGGGTGAAGAAGAAGTGGCTATTGACTATAGTAGTTTTTTACCTCATGAAGACATTGACCAAGACTCTGAGTATAATCCCAATGATGAGTTGTGCAGTGTGCAGTCCTCAGAAGACAGTGGGGGGTCTGAAGATTCTTATTTGGGTACTTCACATCCTCTTGTGACTAAAAAAAGTTTGATGAGGGATGAAAATATGGATGTTCATGTGGGAAAACGTTTTGCTACACATGAAGAATTCAGGAGTGCTCTGAGGGTCCATGCCATCAAGAACAAGTACAACATGAAGTTTATACACAATGAAAGAAGGAGGATCACAGCTGTATGTGCAACTGAAGGATGTGAGTGGAGGATTCATGGGAGTGTTGTAGGTGAAAATGGTTACTTTGTAGTTAAGAAATTCCAGTCTGCACATGCAAAAAATTGTGGCGAGGTGGACACCAACAAGCAAGCCACTTCTACATTTCTTGCAAACAGGTGCATCCACTTCTACTGTTATTTAGCTTTTAGTTAATTGTTAGTTAGGTTTAAGTTAACTGTTAGTTAGGCCATCAAGAACTAGTAGTTAGCTTTTAGTTACCTAATAGTTAACTTTTTAGTTGGCTGTTATTAACTAATAGTTAGCTTTTACTTCTACATTTCTTGCAATCAGTTACTAACAGTTACTAGTAGTTAGCTTTTTAGTTACTAACAGTTACTAGTAGTTGGCTTTTACTATTTGCCACTTCTTGCAAACTATCTGCTACTATCTGTTACTATTTGCCACTTCTTGCAAACAGGTATCTCCACAGGTTCAGACATGATCCAGAGTGGAAGAATGTTGGATTTAAAACTCATATAGCTGAAGATTTGGAGATTGATGTTTCTAGACATAAAGTTCACAGGGCAAAAAAGAAGGCATTGGAGATGATTGATGGAGATGTCCAAGAACAGTATGCTTGTATAAGAGAGTATGCCATGTTGGTGATGAAGACAAATCCTGGAAGTGTTGTTAGGGTAAAGGGAGAAGTGGAGCCTGATGGGAAAGCAACCAGATTTGTGAGGGTTTTTTACACCTTGAATGCACTGCTGAAGGGCTTCAAGGCAGGTTGCAGACCATTCATTGGTCTTGATGGATGTTTCCTGAAGACAGAATACAAAGGTCAACTTCTAAGTGCTGTTGCTAGGGATGGAAATAACAGTTTCTATCCTGTTGCTTGGGCCATTGTCGAGATAGAAAACAAAGAAACATGGAATTGGTTCATGGAGCTCCTGTTGGAAGCACTTGCCATGGATGGCAATTCAATCACTTGGATTTCTGACAGACAAAAGGGTTTGTTGGATGTGTTTCATATCTTCTTCCTCGAGCAGAACATAGATTCTGTGCAAGGCACGTATACGACAACTTTAAGAAGAAGCATCCAGGAAACAAACTTAGAAATCTTCTATGGGAAGCTTCAAATGCATACACCTTAGGTGATTTCGAAATTGGGATGGAGAAGATCAAGAAAGTAAGCATGCAAGCTTACGATTGGCTTCAAAAGCTTCCTGCAGCACAGTGGTCCAAGCATGGATTCAGGTCTGAATCCAAATGTGATCTCTCAAGCAATAATATGTGTGAATCATGGAATAAACACATATTATTAGCCAGGGACAAGCCTATTATCTGCTTGTTGGAAACTATTAGAAGAATGCTGATGGCCAGGTTCCAAGAAAAGAGAGAAAAAATGACAGCTTATGAAGGGTTACTTGTTCCTAAAGTAACAGAAAAGCTTGAAGAAGTGAAAGAGGATTCCAAAAGGTGTGTAGTCATTGGCTCAGGATTCAACAAATTTGAAGTTATTCAAAGGGGAACCAATGATTCAGTTGACTTAGAAGCCAGGACATGCACTTGTAGGGTGTGGGCAATCACAGGCATACCATGTGAGCATGCAGTTGCATGTCTTAAGAAGAAAAGGCATTCAATTGAGGACTATGTGCACAGGTACTACCATAAAGAAACCTACTTGATGGCTTATGCATTGCCAATTAATCCTCTTTCAATGAGACATCTGAGGCGCATACCTGGGGTTGTGCCTATGATCCCTCCTGTAGTTCGTAGACTCACTGGGAGAAGACCAAAAAGTAGGAAGAAACAACCTGATGAGATTAAAGAAAGGAAGAGTGCAGGAAAATGCGAAAGAGCTACTGTGACATGTGGCAACTGCAAGTCAGTTGGACATAATAGTAGATCCTGCAAAAATGAATTTAAGGAGAAGGTGGAAGTGCCAAAGGCCAAGCCTGGTAGGCCTAGGCTTTCTAAGTCCACCCTACATATTTGTCATGGTGATCCAACAAGCAATTCATGAAGGTCAGCATTGTGCATTTTAATTATTCTTTGTCTATACTACATTGTGCATATTAATTATTTGTCTTTGTCACTCATCTTTTCGTAGGTTGTAGGCAAGTGAAGGGTCTTTATCATTTTGTCACGACCCTTTCTGAAAGTTGGCAATGATGATTTAGAGTTATGTGAGTGTAGGGCTCTGTGGGTGGGGCTCTGTTTCTGTGAACTGCTCTATTATGTGGGGCTATTTTGTGGGGCTCTGGTGCTCTTTTTGTTTGTACTGCTCTATGTGAGTGTAAGACACATATTTCGTGTCAACTGCTCTATTTTGTTACTCTGTGGGGTGCTATGCTAATGTATGTGTTCAGCTCTATTTTGCACTGCTGAGCCACTGTCCCTACCTCACTAACTCCTCTGAGCCACTGTCCCTATCTCATTTTGTCAGGCTGCAGTCCCTAACTGGTTTGGTCATGCTACAGGTTCCTACTTGTTCATTTCATCATTTAATTTGCAACTTTTACTTCATCAGTTGAGCCACTTTTACTAATTTTCAACTTTTACTTCTTCATTTCATCATTTAATTGTCAGGCTGCAGTATACAAGCATCTATTTTGGGATGTGCTAATCTTTCGAAGGTGTCCATATTTTGCTCTGCTGTAATGAAGTACTTATCTGCCAGTGAACAAATACAATGAAGAAATGCTTGAGTTTGGATGTACTTATCTGTGCAGTTTGGATGTTGGTCTCAATGTATACTTGAATGTATGGATACTTATGTGTTGGATATCTGCAGTTGGATAATGTACTTTATGTGTTGGATATCTGCAGTTTGCAGTTTGGATGTTGGATATCTGCAGTTTGCAGTTTGCAGTTTGAATGTATGGATACTTATCTCTACAGTTTGCAGTTTGAATGTATGATACTTATCTGCAGTTTGCAGTTTGAATGTATGATACTTATCTCTGCAGTTTGGCTTGTTGAAAGGTTTATGTGCTTATGCAGTTTATATGTGAAGTTAAACTTCTTCATGTGTTAAACTTCTTTGTTGAAAGATTTATATGTGAAGTTTAACTTCTTTGTTGAACTTACTGCAGTTTATATGAACTTACTGCAGTTTATATGCTTCCTCCAGGAAACAAACTTCTTTGTTATCTGTGTGCTTACTGCAGTTTATCTGAAGTATGCTAACAATGTCACCAACATTTTTTCCACATTGCTTACTTCATTCAACAATTGCAATCGTCATACAAAAATTTTAAACATAACTATACACGTTACAAAACCAAAAACAAATTGCAATATATGCATGTTGAGGTATGGTCTTCGTTCACTTGTCATCATCGCCACTGTCGCTTCTCTAGAAGAAATTAAACGTTGGCTTCGATGCTCCTTCAATTCTTTCATTAAATTCCAGATTAGATTCTGATAGTACTCTGGAAGTTTTTCATCCTCCCATAGTAGAAATCCACAAGAACTTGTTGGAAAATTTGCACACCCATAGAATCTTCTCCCAGGGTTTGCTTGCGTCCACGAAGTCTTCAATGGACTAATTGATCCACAATGGCAGTAAATAAATTTTCCTCGATTTCTACTTGAATGTCGTGAGAACGAAGATTGCGAGCTAGAAGGCATATCTTCGGAAAATCTGTTCGGAAAAAAAAAATTAGAAAAGAGAACAAATTACTTTGGAAAAAAATTAGCAAAAAATAGAAGAACTGAAAATATCGGAAAAAAAAAATTTTTAGGGCTCGTGTACAACCCCCAAGCAACTGTGGCGACAAGCTAATGTGGAAGCCCCGGCCGTTCTCTCCTCCCAAGCCCCATGCATCCTCAGCCTTAAATAGATCAAAGGCAAAGGGTATTTTGGGTGTTTCATTAAAATTTTTCAAAAAATTTGGAGAGTAACGGCTGTTTCCAACGGCTATCAGACGGGAGGTCTTCTTCCGAGCAAGTCACTAATTGCGGGGGTCTTTAACTGTAAAAAAAACTAAAAGGTCTTTTAGTGCAAAAGTGATACATCTAACGAGGGATTTTTTGCACTTTACCCAATAAAATTTTAAGATATACCACCACTATTTAACCAAAATTTTGGCTGATTTACAAAGGAATGGGGGGCATTTGTTAGTTTTTTTAAACAGTAAAGGTACATGCTAGTTTTTATATTTTAAATGGGAACATTTGCTAAATTCTTTGAACCACATGGTTCACATTTGATTAATTTCTAAACGGTTGTAACATCTGGTTTAAATGGTAATCAATTTCTATCCGTTAGAGATATCCCATCAGCCTATATATTGTGTCCTTTTTCATTCTTTGAATGCACGGAAAATTCTCATATACATAAACTCTCTTCCGAATTTCCGTATTCCAAAAACATTATGTTCGTCCTAATTGTTGCTCTGGACAGAGCTAAGTCGTGGGTCACTCTCTCGACGTCGTGGGCGACAACGAGATTCTGGTGGAGTGGAGATTTTACCACTAGGGGCATTCGGATTCAGTTTGCACATAGATCCGAACTAACTCTTAGGACATTGCTTCGTGCACGACTATGCATGAGGAGATGAGTTCCTTACACGCCAATTCCACTTATGATCTGGTGCGGTTGCCAAAGGGCAAGAAGGCTTTGAAGAATCGATGAGTGTTCAGAGTGAAGCAGACGGAAGATGCTACTCGCCCTCGATACAAAGCGCGGCTGGTAGTTAAAGGCCACGGTCAGCGAAAAGGCGTGGATTATGATGAAATCTTTTCGCCTGTCGTTAAGCATTCGTCTATTAGGATGATGCTAGCATTAGCAGCCAGTCTCGACTTGGAGGTCGAGTAGATGGATGTGAAGACGGCATTCCTCCACGGTGATCTTGAGGAGGAGTTGTACATGGAGCAGCCAGAGGGATTCTGTGAGAAGGACAAGTCACATTTGGTCTGCCGGTTGAGAAAGAGCTTGTATGGTCTGAAGCATGCTCCGAGGCAGTGGTACAGGAAGTTCGAGTCGTTTATGGAGGAGCATGGTTATGCACGGACGACGTCGGACCACTTTGTATTTGTGAGGTATTTTGCCGATGATGATTTCATTATTTTATTACTCTATGTAGATGATATGCTATTAGTGGACGGAATGCCACTAGGATAGCGGAGTTGAAGCGCCAACTGGACGCGTCCTTCTCTATGAAGGATTTGGGCGTAGCGAAGACTATTCTTCGGATGGAGATCAGCCGAGAGAGAGAGTCCAAGTTGCTACATTTGTCCCAAAAGAAGTACATTCACCGGGTACTTCAGCGTTTCGGTATGGACGGGTCGAAGAAAGTGAGTTGCCCCCTTGCAGCCCACTTTAAGTTCATTGAGGAGCAGTGTCCATCTACCAAGGACGAAAAGGAAGATATGGAGCGGATTCCATATGCTTCAGCCGTGGGGAGCCTGATGTATGCTATGGTGTGTACAAGGCCAGATATCGCTCATGCAGTTGGCACTGTTAGCAGGTATCTCTCAAATCCTGGAAGGGTACATTGGAGTGCGGTCAAGTGGATTTTACGATATCTTCAGGGCACTGCTGGTTGGAGACTTTCTTTTGGTGGTGACGAGCCGAAGCTGGTTGGGTATACTGACGCTGATATGGCTGGAGATGTAGACACGAGACGATCGACTTCGGGCTATGTGATGATGTTTGTAGGAGGAGCGGTATCGTGGCAGTCGCGGTTGCAGAAGTGTGTTGCCTTGTCGACGACGGAGGCGGAATACATTACGGCGATGGAGGCTTACAAGGAGCTATTATGGATGAAGAAGCTGTTGCAGGAAATGGGATTGAAGCAAGAGCAGTATACTTTGCTTTGCGATAGTCAGAGTGCTATCCACCTTGTGAAGAATCAGACGTTTCATAGCCGGTCCAAACACATAGAGACTCGGTATCATTGGATACGGGATGTGGTCGAGAAGAAGGACGCGGAGCTTGAGAAGGTTCATACTGATGACAATGGAGCAGATATGCTCACGAAGGTTCTACCGAGGGGAAAGTTTGAGTACTGCAGGTAGATCGTGGGGATGACGACCTCCTCCACATAGTTGTGAAGGAGAATATTTGTTGGAGTGGGTGGGGTTCCCAACCTATGTGGAGAAGACCCCGGAGTACGACGAGCGCCGTCTGTGTGTCAGAAAAGCTCGGGGAGGTGACAGGGCCAGTCGGAGAAGCCGAAGAAGCTCGGAAGCTGCCAGAGGAGCTGCTGGAGAGATGGGGGAGAGTTCGGGCCGAATTCTGCCCAGGGGAGAGTTCGGGCCGAATTCTGCCCAGGGGAGAGTTCTGGCCGAACTCTGCTCCCTGTTCCAGAACCCTTCTGGAGTCAGGACACAGAGTTCTGGCCGAACTCTGTGTGTCGGGGCTGAGTAAATTTTTCAGGATGATTTCTTACTGTTGGATCATATCTAATGGTCCAGATTTTGCTGCGAATTAGGGAAGTTAATGTTAGGTTATTTCTAACACTAATCATTGTAGAACACACAAGAAAAGAGAGAGGAAGGAGGCAAGAGTGCCATTACAACTTTGGAAGAGAAGACGGAGGATTGAAGGTCGTTTTCGAAGGAGATCGCGTTCGGATAATCTCTACTCGTCGTTCTCGCTCTTCGTAGCCTTGTAATCATTGTTCTTGCTTCTAAGTATTGTGGGGATCCGATTTAGATGGGGAGAAATTTGTAGAGGGTGTAATTCTTCTATTCCATTAGTGGAGACTTTTCAGGGTTGGACTCCGATCGTCTCGTGATTTTTTCCGTAAAGATTTTCCAAGTCAAAAATTCTCTGTGTCTGCGTGAATTGTTTTGTGTGGTTGTTTTTGGGTTCATGCGTTGTATTGCTCGGTCCTCTCGCAGGTACTCTCCGGTTTGGGGAAAGGTTTCCGCGCTTCTTTCCCAACAGAGTGGTATCAGAGCCAGGTTATGGAGTTCAGAAGGAGTGTCAGTAGTTGACAGAGAAACCAGAGAGGAGAGATGGACTCGAAGCCGGTGCGCATGGTGAATCTTAATGGCACAAACTATCACTATTGGCGGAGCAAGATGAAAGATTTGCTATTTGTCAAGAAGCTGCATCTGCCCTTATGTGCATCCGAGAAGTCCAGTGATAAATCCGAGGAGGACTGGACATTCGAGCATATACAGGTGTGTGGGTACATACGGCAGTTTGTTGATGAGATCGTGTACAACCACGTTGCCAATATTGAGCACGCGAAGACGTTGTGGGATAAGCTGGAGTCTTTGTACGCGAAGAAGACCGGGGTAAACAAGTTGTTCCTGATCCGGACGATGATGGGTCTGCGGTACAAAGATGGGACGTCTATTACGGATCACTTGAGTGATTTCCAAGACGTGGTTGACCAGCTATCTTCTATGTGAGTCAAGTTCGACGACGAGGTTCAGGGACTATGGCTGCTGTGTACATTGCCAGACTCGTGGGAGATCGTACGAGTATCTATGATCGCTTCTGCTCCAGAAGGCGTGGTTAGTCTGGAATTTGCCAAGAGCGGGGTGTTGAATGAAGAGATGCAGAGACGTTCTCAGGGCACTTCATCCACATCCCATCACTCAGAGGCACTTGTTTCAGAGAGCCACGGAAGGGGCAAAAGCAGGGGTCCAGGTGGTGGCAGAGACAAGAGCAGGGGGAAGTCCAAGGGTCGTTACGAGGACTCAGAAATATATGTTACTATATGGGAAGTCTTATTCGGATCCTCGTTGGAGCGAGATGGAACAAGTGCAGGTGGTGGCAGAGACTTATTCGGATCCTCGTTGGAGCGAGATGGACATATGGTGTTTAAAAGACCACAACAAAGAGGAATGGGTCAAGCAGTACACGGTTTCGGTAGGGGACTTGAGTGGTTCACTCTACAGACATCCCAAATAGTGCACTCCTTTGGCCATTTGCGAGGACGGGAAGGAGTTTCTGCTAAAATATGATGGTTGTTTGGCTCTCTATAACTTCGAGTCGAGGACTTTCAAGAAGAGAAGAACCAACAAGTTGAGAAAATATACTTGGGTGCCTCACATTGAAAGCCTTGTATCTTGTAATTCTAATTCTTTGAGGAAGCACTGAAGTTTTTAGCTGTGATGACAGGCTAACATGAACTTCGTTGAACTTTGTTTTGACGTAATTTGAACTCTCTTTTTTTCCTTCTCACTTTTATTTTTAGTCTTGTTTTCTTTATTATGTTTTCATCTTTTGTGTAATTGCTTCTACTGTTGTTTGGTTGAGGTATTGGAGTTTATGAAGCTAAACCTTCGTTATTATTTTGTTTTCACTTTATATGGTGGATAATTTAATTAGTCTTTCATACATAGAAATTGACTTGGCACTTGTTGGCCCTAGCATAGTTTGCAGGGGGAAAAAACACCAATTAGCATGGGGTACGAGCATAGTAAGGTTATGAACGGTCACCATTGTTTCATTCAATTTCAAAACTATTAAGAAACAACAATAAATTACTTCAAATTATGGCTAAATATATATATATATATATTTAAAAAAAAAATCTAAATTTTTTGTTTTATGATACCAAAAAATCCGGCACTATACTGATTCGGATACTCCGAACCTTGGGTTCTAGACAACAACTTGAAGATTTCTTCACCATAACGTTTGATCAATTCATTAAATAAAAAAATAAAAAAAAACAAGTGTTCTGGACATCCTACCAATTTGAAGGGAAGTAAAATTAAGACTTGACCAGAGGCTCGTTTGAGACTCAGTGTTCATACCCAAAACCTAAGTTTTGAGGTAAAAGTTGGTTTTAATTTGGATTTGGTTTCGGTTCAATTTTGTATAAAAAGCAAACCAAGATTTTTCCCCCCTTATACTTATCATAAGATTATATTAGATAACCTTATATTAAATTTAATTTAATTTAAAATTCTGGTTAGCTTTTAAAGTATTGATTAGCTGATTAGATTGAATTGAAATCTTTAATTTGGATTCAAGTAGTTCACCGTACACAATTTAAATTTGATTAAATTTTAAATTATACACTAAAATATATCATCTTATCTCCACATCAATTTGGTGTGAAGACTTCCAATATAGTAACATATATTTCTGATCTAAGGATTTAGCAACCATAGCAAGCAAAGGTTAGGTTTAGAGTTCCTCCTTCTTCAACCTTGGTAAACAATAAGGGAGATGAAGGGTGACTCGTGCTACAAGGTGACAAGCAACATTAGTATGATTCCTGACGAAATCCTCGTAGAGCACATCTTCGAAAGGCTTCCTGCGAGATCCGTATTTGAAGCTAGGTTTGTATGCAAGTCTTGGTATTCTTTGACCTCGAATCCGTCCTTCATCCTCAGGCACGCACGTCGAGCCCCGAAAAATATGATCGCCGAGTCCCAACTCCGACATTGTCGTCAGAACTACGCTGTGTGTAGTGTAGACCTTAGCCAGCGTGGCGAAACAATTACTGTTGCAAAGAAGGCTCTTCCAAGTAGTATGATGGAAAATGTCCGCGGACATCGTAAGGTTCAACTGTTAGCTTCTTGTGATGGGCTGTTATGTTTCAGCTTTAAGGGAGATCGTGATAGTAATTATGTTGTATGCAACCCCGTAACCAAGGACTGGCTCAAAGTTCCTTGGAATGGTGATAGCGAGTTTATCGCCTTTTACTTACACTCTTCGACAGGAGAGTATCGACTAATACAAGAAAGATACGAAAGATATTTGCATAGGAAAGGAGGAGGAAGTGGATCTACGAAAGGAATCCGCGGTTACGAAGTGTTTGGTCTTGGGGGATCAATTTGGAGGCGAATTGGTGACTCCGCCAACATCTCCACGCGTTGGATTTGGGGACAAATACAGATCTCGGTGCATGGAAATATTCATTGGCTTCCTCTCCCTGAGGACAGATGGATAGTAGCATTCGATACAAATTCTCAGAAATTCAGAAAAATTTCCATGTCTCAAATTCATCCAGGTCAAGGTGACCACTATGGTCTTATAGAAATTGGAGGAAGTTTGGGTTTGTGGGAATTAAGTCAGATTGATATGGACTTGTGGTGTTTAAAAGACTATGCTAAAGAGGAATGGACCAAACAGTACACAGTTTCATTACATAACATAAGAACATCTATGTCGGATACTATAGGATACGGAATATGGTACACTCCTTGGGTCATTTGGAGTGATGGGAAGGAACTTCTGCTAAGATTTGGCGGTGATTTTGTGCTCTATGACTTAGAGTCAAAGACTTCCAAGAAACAGAAGATATGTAGATTGAAGCAAATTTACGACGTCTGGGTACCTCACATAGAAAGCCTCATCTCTTGTAAATTTTTGAAAGAAATTAAGACAAAGAAGGTATCTTGCTAATTAGCTTTATATTTCAGAATGTTCTTTTCAAGCTCTAATATTAGCAATGAATTTCGTGATTTTCTGAACATTCTCTCGCACATTTATCCTAAAAGAGTGATAAAAATACCCAAAAGAGAAAATGTGGCTCCGACAAGGTTATGTGTTTGTGTTTTTTTTTTTTTTTTTTTTAGAGAGAACTTGATGCACTTGGATCATTGTTTTGTTAATTATCATGCATGAACAAAAGTATTTTCCTACATTTTACCTTTTCCTTAAGTTGGTGATGTATGTGAATGTGTACAGTGCTTTAGCAGGTGAGGTTTGAGGTTGCCATGATGATTCATGAATCATCTCTTATCTAGTATAGAGGAAATCAAATAAGCATAATCATCTCTTTACGAAAATAATGGCCTTATATGATACCTTAAGTTCGAAGTCTCCTCTCACTAGGTGCGGCGATCGGTTCGACTCAGTAATACATTACCGAACCCAACCAATTTATGCATGACCCGTTTAGACAAAAATCGAAGCAGTTTTGTTAATTTTTATGAGGCTGATTTTGTTCTCTATATATTACTTAAGAGTCTAAGACTTTCAAGAAACACAAGATATACACAAGATATGCAGATTGAAGCAAATTTTAGATATCTGGGTACCTCACATAGAAAGCCTCATACCTTTTAATTTTTTGATAGTTTAGTCCCACATCGGATAGGAAGTGGGATCATGAGGTGTAGATAATTGAGATTCGCTCATACTTTACATGGGAATCATCTTTTAAGGCATATGAGTCCAGTCCAATATCACACCTCATGGGTCAATTCCAGTTCGGATCACACCATGTTCACCATAAGTGGTATCAGAGCCCATAGTTGCGGGACTGGTTTAGATGGCTCTAATTGGTTCGAGATAGATTGTGCTGAACGTTTATGCGTATAATCAAATTATACGGGCTCTCCTCTCAAGGTAGAGTTGGGAGCATTCTACAGACATTATGTTTATGGATCAGATCTAATGTTGGAGGCAACCATCTAGATTGACTTCAAAGGTAGAGATGACACATCCAAGGTAGAGAAAGTGACCTTTTTAATTATGTTTTAATTTAGCTTGACCCATGATATTTAACCATCCTGAACAATTCAAGCGTGATTGTGTTTGGAGGCAAGACTTGTGTGTAACGTCCCGACCAATAGGTCCAACTTGACATATTTTTGGCGTGGCCACATGTGCACATCATTTTGTCTACTATGGTTTGGATTGCAACCTCCATCTTCTTTCTCAAGCCACTCAAATATAAGAAACACTAGTTTACCCAAAGCATATGTTGGTTCTACCAAACAGTACTTTATACCTAACTTGTTTGTCTCATGATGTAAAGTAGTTATCTAGTATAGTATCACAAGATAATATAAATGATGTCCATGTATCATGAGACTTTTTCTTATATAGGATGGTCTGCAAAGGTCAAGATATACAAATCCTTAGTCTCATATATATGGAATTGTTTTCATTACTTGAACTTAGGGCCCGTTTGGTTTGCAGGATTGGTCAACGTAATGTAATTGGCATTACGTTGTCAATCTAACTCAACTATTTGATTCGACAAAAAAAATAGATGTAATGTAATCACGATTACAATTTTGATTACATTACATCAGTTTCTTCTAAACTCAATTACATCATAAAACCTATGTAATCGCAATTACATTACAACTTAAGCGGAAGGTTGTTATGCTATAATTTGGTCGTTTTGTTCGTTTTTGATCTTCTTTTTTTGTCGTTTTTGTTCGTTTTTTGTCCTTTTTTTTGTTTTTTGCCATTTTTGTTCGTTTTTGTTTGTTTTTTGTCGTTTTTGTTCATTTTTTGCCCTTTTTGTTAGTTTTTGGTCGTTTTTGTTTGTTTTTCATCTTTTTTGCCGTTTTTGGTCTATTTTCGTTTTTTTGCCATTTTTGTTCTTTTTTGTTTATTTTTTTGGTCGTTTTTGTTCGTTTTTTGCCTTTTTGTTATTTTTTGCCGTTTTTGTTTTTTTGTTTTTTTGCCATTTTTAATCAATTTTTGTCATTTTTTGTACGTTTTTAGCATATTTTGTATGTTTTTGACCATTTTTCACCTTTTATCATTTTTTTCTCCGTTTTGCATGTTTTTTTTAATCTTTTTTGGTCTTTTTTGCATTTTTTGTCCTTTTTATCTTTTTGGTCGATTTTTCACGTGTTTGCACATTTTTTATCGTTTTTGGTCGTTTTTGCATGTTTTTATCGTTTTTGGTCGGTGTTTGTCATTTTTTGTCGTTTTTTATTTTGGTCGTTTTTCGTCCTTTTTTCATTTTTGTTGTTGTTTTTTTGGTCCGTTGTTTTGTTTTTGGTCATTTTCTTATCATTATTGGTCACTTTTGATAGTTTTCACCTTTTTTGTCATTTGGTTCTTCCTTTTTTTATGAAGAGAATGAATCTTTTTATCGAAGGATCGGATGGGTACGCTTGATAAATGAATCACTTGAAAAATAAACGTATTCTTTCTGTAGCAGATCTGTTACAAGATTTTTTTGTCATTTTTTCTATTTTTATCGCTTCTTTCGTTTTTGGTTTTTTTCGTTTTGTTCGTTTGTCATTTTTGGTATTTTTTTTTTGTCATTTTTTTCCGTTTTTGTTATTTTTTTAGCAAAAAACAAACCATTTCTCCCTTTTTTATTATTTATTTTGAGAAATTTTGAGTGGCACCCCACTTTTGTTTACCATATTTACAGTGCACCCCACAAGTTTACAACAATGTAAGGTACCCCCCACTTTTGACGGTTTCCGTCCCCAACTTACGGTCAACCCCTTTGACCATTTTTTTTGACCAAAATACCCCTGTTTTATTTTTCGTATCCCCCTGTGTTTTCAGTGTCTGCCCCCTCCCCGTCGTCGGCGTGCCTCCGCCGCCCCCTTCGCCGGGCCCTAGCGCCGGCCCCCTCCCCGACCTCGCCGCCCACCTCCCCGACCTCGCCGCCCCCCCTCCAACGACGCGTACGACGCCGCCACCGACATCGACTTCTCGTTCTTCGAGCTCCCAGGGGTGGGCGCGATCCACGCAGGGTTCATGAAGGCCTTGGGGATGCAAACCGACGGGTGGCCGAAGGAGATCGAGA
Organism: Iris pallida; assembly: GCA_029216955.1. Lineage (NCBI taxonomy): Eukaryota > Viridiplantae > Streptophyta > Magnoliopsida > Asparagales > Iridaceae > Iris > Iris pallida. The sequence continues at coordinate 13,790,821 of JANAVB010012200.1, read as the reverse complement.
TGAGCGAGAACAGGCCGTATGTCTACTACCTCGTCCGGGAGAGGCTGAGGGAGATCCTCCAGAAGAACCTGAAGGCGAAGTTCATCGTGACCGGACACAGCTTGGGAGGGGCGCTGGCGGTGATATTTCTGGTGATCCTCAAGTACCACGGGGAGGACGAGCTCCTCAACAGGATGGAGAGAGTGTACACGTTCGGACAGCCGCGGGTCGGGGACGCGGCGCTCGGGAAGTTCGCGGAGGAGCTCCTGGACAGTACCAGGTACTTCATGTTCGTCTACAACAACGACATCGTGACGAGGGTGCCCTTCGACGATGAAGAAGACAAGAGGTCGGGGGTATTTTTGTCAAAAAAATTGGGTCAACCCAGTTGACCGTCCATATTGGACGAAAAACGTCAAAAGTGGGGGGTATCTTACATTATTGTAAACTTGTGGGGTGCACTGTAAATATGGTAAACAAAAGTGGAGTGCCACTCAAAATTTCTCATTTATTTTTTCTTTTTAAATTTTTGAACTTTTTTATTGATCAACTTTTTTAATTTTATGTTGTATTTAAAAAAAAGTATTAAATTAAAAATTCAATTACATTACATGGTAAACCAAACACATGAATGCAATTAACATTACATTACATTGTTTGATTACATGTTTCAACCAAACATAGTAATGTAATTGTAATTCCATTACATTACAAACTCAATTACATTACAAACCCAATTCCATTACGATTACATTACAATGAACCAAACACAACCTTAGTCGTCAAAGTACGAAACCTTTATCCAACTCTAGCACAAAATGACGGATGATTATGAAGAGCCAAGTTATTCAAGATAAGAATAAGATACAATCAAGATACTTGTGCCATATTGTAATCTTGTTTACTTTTATTGACACAGGGAAATAATGTAACATATGAAAGTAAGGGCAATTGAAAGCACAAACTTCCTATTAAAAAAAAAGCACAAACTTAAACCTAGGAAGCTTTAGAATTGACCCACAAAGCCCTAAGCTACTTCCCTACAACTTTTCCTTTGAAACCCTTGGTTAAGCAACCTATTTTTGGAATTTTTCCTACCCAATAACATGCGGACATCACACCGTGGTATGCTTAGATGGGTTAAAAACATTCAATGACATAGTGTGATTTATATATAGATATGTTTATATATATGCTTAGATGGGTTATATATATGCTTGTAGATTCACAGTGTTTATATATAGATATGTTTATATATTCTCGGGTTTATTAAATTAATCATGAGTTTGGAATTAGATTTCCCAAATTTAAACGCTGATATTGAGATGGATTGAAAATATATAATCTCATCATATGGGTATAACTACTTATATGTAGTATTAATCGAATCATAAGTTTGACTCGGTATAGCAAAAGATTATTTATTTTTCCGAAAATTTTCAACAACCTAAATCATGAATTTAAATTTAACCATTATTTAAATAACCATGTGATATAAAATTTACATCCTAAGCTAATCTTGATGTGATGCATAATTTAAAACTATTCAAATAAAAAATAATTCAAACATGATCTCAATAGCAATCTAGGTTCGATCAAATATGGAATATAATTACAACTAAGATATGATACTTCCATTAGTTTTGTATAAAAGATTTATATTTATATATTCTCCCTTTTGCTTTTGTCCTTCAATTGATTTGTAGATACAGCAAACAAAGGTGGATACAACAAGAGAGGAAGAGCATGATGACAAGCAATGGCATTAGTAGTATTCCGGACGACGTTCTCGCCTCGTTGATCTTCATAAGGCTTCCGGCGAGATCCGTACTTGTTGTTCGTTTGGTGTGTAAATCTTGGTATTCGTTGACAAAGAGTCCATGTTTCATCCTCCGTCATGCCCGTCAAGCCCGCAGAAGTACCGTGTTCAATGAGAAGTCCACTTCATGTGAGCCTCAACGAGCGCCGCAGAGAGAAGAGGGGTAGAGGATGAGACTATGGTAGAGAGCAAGACTCTAGATCTTCCAAGTAAGCTCCTAAAGTATGTTGGCGGCAAAATTTCTAATATTTGGTTGTTGGCTTCCTGTGATGGGCTGCTATGCTTTGGAAGTCGTCTACGCTCTCATAGTTACATTGTTTGCAACCCACTGACCAAGAACTGGCTTCTTGTTCATCGGAACTCGCATAATGGGCGTGATGGGTACAACTCCTCCTTTATTGTTGGCTTCTACTTCCACTCTTCAACAACAGAGTATAGATTGCTGCTTAGCAGTACTCTGAGACAGGCAGTGGACACGGACACATGCTTCGATACGCAGTGTTCAGCATTGGGGATCAATCAAATAGAGCTTGGAGGTCTATTAATGCCTCTTCTGATGTCTCCACGAACACCGAGAAATTCAGAAAAAATGTCCCTCCTTCATCGACTGTATCTACAAGGTTACGATAATAATCTGATAGAGATTAGAGGATGTTTGGTTTTGTGCCAAAAATATGGAAACCCATGTCCGAAAGAGATGGACATATGGTGTTTAAAAGACTACACCAAAGAGGAGGAATGGGTCAAGCTGTACACAGTTTCATTACTGGACATGAGTGATTCCTTACGGCTCACTCCTATGCCGTGCACTCCTGTGGCCATTTGGGAGGATGGGAAAGAGCTTCTGCTAAAATTTGTTCACAGTGGTTGTTTTGTTCTTTATAACTTAGAGTCTAAGACTTTAATCGACATGATAAAAATCGGCAAGCTAACTTCCCTGTGTAATTGGGTGCCTCACGTAGAAAGCTTCGTACCTTGTATCTACAAGGTTACGATAATAATCTGATAGAGATTAGAGGATGTTTGGGTTTGTGCCAAACATATGGAAACCCATGTCCGAAAGAGATGGACATATGGTGTTTAAAAGACTACATCAAAGAGGAGGAATGGGTCAAGCTGTACACAGTTTCATTACATTACTGGACATCAGTGATTCCTTATGGCGCACTCCTATGTCATGCACTCCTGTGGCCATTTGGGAGGATGGGAAAGAGCTTCTGCTAAAATCTGTTCACAGTGGTTGTTTTGTTCTCTATAACTTGGAGTCTAAGACTTTAATCGACATGATAAAGATCGGCAAGCTAACTTCCCTGTGTAATTGGGTACCTCACGTAGAAAGTCTCGTACCTTGTAATTCTTTGAAGAAATAACGGGGGTGTCACGTAGAAAACCTCAAGTTACAGCTTGGGAGGTGAAGTTTGTTTTAGTTGCCACAGGGTTACAGGAACTTCATTTTGATTTAATTTGAACACTTTTTTTTCCTTTTCTTTTAATCTTGTGTGCTTTATAATGTTTTTGAGATAGAACTAACTTCATGGAATGTGATCTTTTAAAGCACACACAATGATCACTTTGCAAACAAATTTCATGCAAGGCATGCCCTTCCGAGTCCCGATTCAAATAGTGATGCATTATTGTGTTTCACTGCTCAAGGAACCATATTCTTGATGCAGAGATTGATGGCATTGGGTCTGAATTATATTTTCTTACTTTTCACTGTGGCTGCATTGTATCACAATTTCTGATATAAGACTGCACACTATTCTTCATACCATATTCTAGTGACATACCTTACTCAAAACATTATGATGTTTCTGATCATATTGTTCGCAAATGTAGATTCACGGTCAACCAATACACTGATCATAAGAGGTTGAACTGGCCATATGAGCTTTTAACTGTTGCAACCAATAAACAGTAACCATAATAAGGCCCTTCTTATATTGCACCTTATAATGATAACCATGCAATTTCATCACCCATCTATATTTAGCATCTGAATAGATTTTCTGCTCCAACATGTATTTTTTGTGACTTGTGATCGGTCCTTGTCACTCCAAGTTTTCAGAAACAAGGGGTATTTTTGTTATTTTGCATTTTTGAATATTTTTGAAATTTATTTTATTATTTATAATATTATTTTGGGTTTAAAATTTATTTTATTATTTATGATATTGTTTTGGGGTTATTTGAGTCGGATTCAAATTTCAACTCAATCCGACTTGAAACGGGGACCCGGGGGGGTAGTTTGACTCTAGTGGGACCCACATACTCGTTAGGCATGGCCCACATGATATTAATTTTAGTCCACATGATATTAATTTTAGTTAGTAGTTAGACTAATTATTTATGGATAGGTTTAGTTTAATTAGAGACTTAAAACTAGACTAAATTGACCTCAACCTTTAACCCATTCCTAATTTAAATCAAAGATTAGTGGAGGGCATTTTGGACATTCAAATAGGGGACACCTAACCCTTTTTGGGTAGCCACCTATGGGGGGGATAAGGAGTGAGTCACTCCTTCATTCATTTGTTTCCATCCACTTTCTCTCTCTTTTTCTTCCCCAAATTAATTTAGAGATGAACCTCCATTGATTTCATCTCCAAATCAACCCCTTTTTCCACCAAATATTCTTCATTTCTCTTCTACTCCATGGTTAGAAGGTGCTAGCTAAGTTTGGAATGATTCAGAGCTCGTTCGTGTCCTTTTGGAATCTCTACGTGTCGGTATCGTGTCGTAAGGATTTTTCTTTGAATCTCTCTTTCGGAAGGTATAATCTCTCCTCTAATCCATCCCTACATGCATATAGGAATATTTGAACCCATAGGAATGACCCCCATGGTTGTATCTCCATTTGTGTCCATTTCGTGTCCATTTGGAGGTCATAGGAGTGTCCTTTGTGTTGTGGTTGTGTCCTAGTGAAAAAAAATCCCTATTTTGGACACTTGTATGCATATTTTGGACACTTGTATGCATATATTTATATATATATTGTAGGAATGATTAATTAGTGTTTTAATCTCAGATTTATATTTTTAGAGAGTTGTTCCTAATGTGTTCTTTATAGTATCATATTGTATCATATTTATTTTATATTTAGATTGGTGTGTCTCTTTATATATATATATATATATATATATATATATATATAGGTGTGTGTGGTTTGTGCATATATATATTTATTTGTGTGTGTGGTTAGATGGTTAGAAAGTGGATTGATCTTAGTTAGGATGGTTAGAATAAGTTTTATTTAGATAGCTATATTGGTATCCAAGTATTTTGGCCTACATGTGTTTTTTGTCCAAACAACCAAAATTTGTCATAATTTTTATCTACGTTTTTAGTAGCTAGAGCAACTTAGAAATGCCATAACTTTTAGCTCATAACTCCAATTAACCTCCCATTTTTTTAAAGAAGTGTATCGAAGTTAGCTTTCCAAATATATATTTTAATAAGCCAAATTCGTTCTAGAACTTTCTGTAGAATTGTTTGAGTTTTAGCTATACGAAAGACGAACGCGTTTCGGTGTTTTCGCGATTCCGGGAGCTACCGGACACGAAAATGTGATCCGTTTGAAGTTTCGAAAAGATAACACGAAGAGCTACAACATACTTTAACCCTAGAATTTATTAAAGGCCCAATTGGTACAGTATTGATTTTAAGTAGAAGAGTGACTATGCGATGTAGGCATTTTGTGTAACCTATGAGCCTAGTATGGATGTCATGTGAATGTAGATATCATAGATTGGCAAAAATATGTATGATATAGTACATATATATATATATATATATATATATATATATATACATATATATATATATATTATTATGTAATATATGTTAGTATAGTGTGTGTGTTTGAATGAGATAAGGATGTGTGTGGTTAGTGGAGAGAAGTGAGATTGATAGAGGATATGTGCTAGTGTGTGTTTGATGTTGTATAGATGGTAGTGTAGTGTGTGTGTTGTGAAGGTGAAAGAGTTGGGAGGATCATACCATCCTATTTGACTTGAGGCTAGTATGGTTTGTTGAGTAATTTGTGTTTTAGTTGAGTGGTAGCGTATTTGTATATAGATGTGTGTAGGTGTGTTAGAAGAGAAGGGTGGTGGATTTGGTATATGTGTTTGTGTGTGTGTTATTATTGGAGTGAAGAGGAATTTAAATGTTGTATGTATAGGTATGTTAGTATGTTAGTGGTTATGTTAGAATCTATGTAGAGGTTAGAGATATCTTAGAAGTTAGATAGTGATAGCTTGTATAAGTTAGATAATTAGTTGTGTTAGTCTATGTTATTGTTAGTTAGAGATGACATATGTTAGTTGGTTAGAGTTAGAGACGGATATATATACATATATGTTATGGTTAGATATTAGTTAGTGGATGTTAGTTGTGTTAGGTTTCTAAGTTAGAATAGATGGTTAGAAGTTATATGTTAGAGTTGGTTAGTATCTTGTATTAGAGGTATAAGTAGAAATTTGGGTTAAAGTCTAAGAAAGAGTTTTGATTGTTAAGATGGGGTTAGAAATAGGTTGTCTTCGTAGGTAATGGTTAGATAGGATAGTATCTAGCTACTCTAGAGAGCCTAGGCTATTATCTCGAGGATTAGTGGGGTATCCTTTGTAATGGGGCAAGCTATCGGGAATACCTTGTAAAGGGTAAATGCCTACATTTTGGGTTTGATAGGATTTAGGGGTTTCGATTGCTAGATAGGTTTAGATATAGTATATCTTGGTTGGTAATGACTGGTGGGGGTAGTTTAGGCTAGTCTTGACCCCGTTGACCAAGAGTTGACTTTTCGACTGAAAGTCAACGTTTGACCTAGAATCGACCCAAACCAAACCAGAGTTGTCCAGTTGACTGAAAGTCAACTATTAGTCAATACTTGACCTAGTTGACCTAGTGTTGACCCAGGGTTGACTCAGTGTTGACCAGAGTTGACTTTTTGACCAAAAATCAACTGTTAGTCGACCTTTGACCCCGTTTGACCTAGTTTGACTTGGATTAACTCCCAGTGACCTGGTATGACCTAGTATGACTCAGTTTGACCTAGATTGACCTAGTTTTGACTTAGACTTGCATTCATGACTTATATTAGTTTCCTTTTTCAGTATAAAACCCTGTTTGACTCATAGTATCTTATTTTAGGTCTGTGATTACTCTGAGCGTCTGTTCACTTTATCAGCTCAGGACCACAAGCGAGTACATTCACAGATAGTTTTTATTGTATTGATATCTACTATATTCGATTCAGTTGTAGTGTCTTACATGATTCCCGACACGACGGTTCACGGACTAGTATACGTTGGATCCTGTCATGAGATGTTATTCCCAGATTTTTCTTGGTATGTTGGTATATGATATCCATATTTCATGTACTTATATAGACATCGATTTGGGAGTGGGCTGATCACCTGCTTTCGAATCCGTGGCATTATGTGACATGTTCGGACCCATGATACTATTCGGAGATGGGGGAATTATTAGGGGTTATGTGATCAAAGCCTTCCTGTCACTATTTTGCTAGCGCCACCCTCACCTCACGTAGGGTGTAGTAGATACCCCATGCCAGGTTATCTAGGTTGGTCGACATGACTCTCCGTTGAGGTTACCGCGAATTGCCGGGCCAAGTGGATAACCCCACCATGACTTCCTAGCCGATCACATATCGCTCTAATAATTCAAATCACATTTTACGTTTATTGTCGTATCTTATATTCCAGTTCAGCTTTACTTTTTGTACAGCTTACCATGCTATGATTCCATTACTCACATGCTCTACCTGCTTTTATACTATACCATAATTTGAGACTAAGTTCTATTTGAAAGAAGGGTTACAATCCCGGTCCTTATTTGGTTCAAGGGTTGTAACTCGGCTTTCAAATGGTTTCCAAGTCGCCTATATCTTTGTCTTGTATTTCATTATACTGTCTCTTATAGTATTTGTCAATTCATATGGAACTGCTGTTGGTGTTTGTACTTGCTCATTTTACTGACAGGATACCGTTGACATATTACAGATGATTCTGAGACTGATTGTCCGACCTACTATGGGGTCGAGTCTAACGGAGTAGACTTAGACCGTGGCTTGTTGGTAGAGCCACTAGACTTTGCTCATCCTGAGTAGTATAGTTAGTT